>JAMZAV010007469.1:0-49667 GCA_024449915.1 Sweltsa coloradensis
GCCGTACCAGAGGCATACTAGACGCATTGGATATTGTGGGTTTAATAAATTAGTTTAGTTTAGTTTGTGAGGATTAAGGTCGCGTCAACCGTTCGGTCATAATTATAGATGTGCAAAAATGTTTTGAACATTTGAAAATTCGCGCCTTGATAATGCGCAACTTTAAAAAGTTTTAAAATTCAGTAAACAAATTCCAAGACAATTTATGATAAAAACTTTACTTTTCAACGAAAATATTTGGCTTGGCGCTCGTCAACAGCGAAATGATCTTAATTATTTTAAATGCGAAACTAGGGAGAAAAAATGAAAAGCATGGCTCAACTTCTATATTTTACAGCATTCACAGCCGAAGACTTTTAAAGGAGAGCTGGCTGCCATTTATTTTTTTAGAAAATGTTGTATTTGTGTGGGATATTACATCTGTTGTGAAGCAGACTGGAGCCTGCACGACGCCCTATAAACACTTCCAAAGTCGAGAGAGAATCAGCTACGGGTAGGGTTCTGTTTTGTTCATTTGTATTAAGGGTGCGTTATCCGTGGGTTATTAATGCGCCACTCTAGCCAAGGGTATATGGGGGGAAAGGGGCCCGTGCTGGTCAGAACCCGCCACGGGTAGGGGGGTGAATGTGGAGGTTCTCACGTCGCAGCGCGGATTGGTGGGACATGCATGTGATGGACAGAACCCGCAATTGATGGCAGGGAGAGTGGGCTTGAAAAGATCAAACGTCCAAACAAAACGAACTAGGCCAAAAATAGGTATTTGAGCGTTGACATCCATGAGTTGCAACAGAAAAGTAAAACAATTTCGCAATATCCAAGCCTGAGCTTTCAACAACCGATAACGATGCTGATAAAACACCGAAGCTTAAGGAGGAGATTACCCTCACTCAGCTTTAAAATAGAATAGCGACTTGATTTAGGAAGTTTTCGTGCATGGACATTCCCAATCCAAGTGCGGCTGCAATTGGACAAGTCACACAACACGAATCTTCGACAGCAGATATTTCGCGCAGCCCGAATTAAATTAGGCGTCAAAAATTGCTGGACCCATGACGGCAACATTATAACGGTCAACTCAACAGGTAAAAAAACGTACATCAGGAGACTTGAAGACATTTCCGACGAGTTGGGAGTTCCAGGTACTACATAGAAACTCTCCGACCCAAGGAACAATTAACAAAACACTACCTCAAACTTTGTTAGTTTTGTGTTATAATTCCTATTCTTATTTCTTATTTCTTATTTCTTAGTAATTATTTCGTATAGTATAGATTACATAACTAAATAGGTACCCTATCTTTAATATTCGGCCTAGAGCCTCCAAATATTAATTCTGATTTTAATTAGAAGAACGCAAGTTCACCCTTATTAGTTTATCCTTTTAATGATTATTAATTTCGCTATAAGTCAAGTCGACAATGAGCATTTTTTTAATTATATATTTATAAGCAATAGTCTTAATGTAAATACTTATATGGCATAAATATATGCCTCGACATGATTATTTTTAGCACCACGGCCCACAAACGTAATTTGACTATAGCACATTTAAACATAAGATCTTTAGTTCCTAAATTTGATGATATAGTTGAGCTTGTAACGGATAATTGTATAGACATAATGGCGATCACCGAAACTTGGCTTTGCAACTCATTCGATTCGAACAACATCTGTATCCCGGGTTACACGCTGTGGAGGCAGGACCGCCAAATAGGACGGGGAGGCGGCATAGGAGTATACGTTAAAAACGGTATAACCTGTAGCAAGGTTAACACCACCAGTGACATCTCTGACACCAACCTGGAAGGTCTCTGGCTAAAATTCAAGTTTAAAGGAAAACAATATGCTCTCGGTACTCTTTATAGCCCCTCGTATACGGATCATCGAAACAGCCTGGCCACACTAGAACAAACAATTACACACATTTTACCAGTAGTGGATAAATTGATTTGTGTTGGTGATCTAAATATCGACTTGCTCAAACCTCATCTACCGGGTTCGAAATCCATGCTAAATCTACTGGAAACTTTTAACTTCAAGCAGTTGATAAGCGAGCCTACACGAATCACCAACGACAGTAAAACCTTAATAGACCTAATAATTACACAAAATATAGAAGACGTTCTCGAAAGCAAGGCAATTGACATGGAGGGTATAAGCGACCATCATCTCACATACTGTGTAATAAGAAATAGCAAACCCCCGCCAATACTCAAATATAAGACATATAGAGATCTCAAAGCCTTGGATGTAGACAGTTTCATCAAGACGCCGTTAACACTAACTGGGGAGAAATTCTCACTATGACATGTCCTAGTGAACAGATAGATGCACTAACCAATAAAATATTGCAGCTCGCCGACAAGCACGTACCACTTAAATCTGTCAGAATTACTAAAAACAAAGCCCCTGGCTTACCGATAACATTAAAATAATGATGCGTCTTAGAGATAAAGCTTATAAAAAGTTCACTATTACGAAACTCGACAGGGATAGAGAATATTACCGTGCTTTAAGAACTACACGACAAGCGCGATTAGACGAGAGAAAAAAGCTTTTTTTGAATATGAGGTAAGAAACTCTGATAAATCTAAATCTGCAACCATATGGAATATCTGTAGTAAATTAAGCGTACACAACAAAAGTGATGAAATGCATATACCAGACCACCTTAGTGACCCAAATAGTATAAATGATTACTACATTCAATCCGTTGGCGACATAGTGGCAGATAAAGAATTAATTGCGTGGTATGAGGACCATAAACATGAAATATAACAAGTGAGTTGTCGTTTGAACGGGTAAGCTCACACGAGATTCTAAAAATATGTAAATCAATCAAATCAAATGCTACGGGGATTGACGGAATATCCGGTCATATATTCAAACTTTGTCTTCCTTTCTGTGTAAATATCATTACAGAAATTTTGAACAACTGTCTCATAAAGGGAGTTTTCCCTCATGGGTGGAAAACGTCACTGATCAAACCACTCCCAAAAATAAGTAACCCAACTCAGCTTAAAGATCTTAGACCTATTAGCATCTTGCCCTATGCGTCAAAGATACTCGAAAATATACTAAACAAACAACTAACAAAATTCTGTACAATCCATAACCTTATACCTGCATCACAATCAGGGTTCAGGGCTTTTCATAGTACTACAACAGCATTAGCCAACATAACAGACGATATCATTAGAGCCAGTGACAAAAGGGCAGGTAAACAACAATGGTGATGCTAGATTATTCCAAGCTTTTTATACTATCGATTCACACACTTTTACTTGCAAAATTCTCATATTTTGGCATATCCAATTTAGCACTTTCAATATTGAAAGACTTTATTACGAACAGGTCACAAATTGTCATGTCAAATTCCAAAACTTTCAGGGCCTAAATCAATAGTTAAAGGAGTACCACAAGGAGCAATCTTAAGTCCTTTAATGTTCACACTTTACACATCAGACCTAATGAAGGACCTCAGAGTTTATAATGCTCATTATTATGCAGATGACAGTCAACTATGTCTATCCTACGACCCGCGTGCTGCCAAAATCGCAGAACTAGAAATGAATTCAGACCTCACGTATGTCAGCGAAACGTCAAAGAAGCACGCCCTTCAATTAAATTCAAGCAAAACGACTGTTATTCATTTTGGAACAAAACACGGACGACAGATTTTAAAAAACAACCCACCTATCTTACAAATAAATAATGAAATTCTTCCAACTACTGAAACTACGAAAAACCTTGGCCTGATCATGGACTCTGAGTTAAGATTCACAAATCACATTAGCAAACTCATTCAACACACTTTTTGTAAATTGAAACATCTTTACAAGTTTTCCAGAATATTGCCACAAAAGGTAAAACAGCTATTAGTGGAATCACTCATTTTGTCGAAATTCGACTATGCAGATATTGTGTATGGTCCGTGTCTAGATAGTATACAAAAGAACGCGTACAATACGCTCAGAATGCATGCATACGGTACACACTTGACATGAGAAAATACGATCACATCTCATACAAATACAAAGAACTAAAGCTACTAAAAATGTCAATCGCAGGTTGCTCCATCTAGCATGCCTAACACAAAAAATCATGAAGTTGGGTCTACCTACATATCTCAGATTAAAACTTCCCCTCAGGAAAGCATCACATTCTCGAAATCTTAGAAACATAAATGAAATATCCATATTCCCTCACTTGAGCAGCGGTTTCAAGAAATCGTTTACTACAACGCTGCACACACATACAATAACATAAAAATTGACACAAATCTTTCTCAACCACAATTTAAACTGAATCTTAAAACATTTCTATTGAATGGACAAACATAAGTTATAAGAGGGAAACATTTTTTTTTTTAGTTCGCAATATGTCGTGTTCGGTGATGGCCATTTGTATTTACTAGGTGCTATATTATCTATTGTTCATTACCTGTTCCTAATGCTGCACATACTATACTTTATTTAAATGATATATTCCTCGACTATCTTCATCATATCATACCATGGAATCATTTTTAATTGTGCTAAACTGTAAGACAAAACATTGTGTTGCCGTGTTTTTATTTTATGAATTAAACATAATTATTATAATTAATATGTAGATTAGCCGTAAGTTATGTTAGTTAGGGTCAATTGTAAGAGAAGCCATTTTGGCTTAAATTCGCCTTTTTCTTCAAGAGAAATAAAGACATTATTATTATTATTATTATTATTATTATTATTATCTTTCAGAGCAGAAGCCGAGAAACAAACTCCTGTTGTTTGTGATGTTAATCCGAGCAACACAGAACAGATTCTTTATGTTCTTGTGAATGGGAACCATGTTGAAGCCACTACTGATAGTTTGACACCTGAATGGATGAACGCAGAAATCTTGCCTTCAACATCAACCACCCTCTAGATCTACTTCATCCACATTCGAGCAAAAAGCACATTGAAGTCCCGGGGAGCAACAGCTGTTTCTAGGCCGTGTCCAATAGCAAGGCAGCTCCAGAGCCACTTACGCCAGCCAGAAAATTAGCTATAGAAATAAAAGACGACGACGGGAGAAACTAGGGCGCTTCAACCGGTTAGGTCATATTACGCCGCCTGCAATATTGTTAGATGATAATTAAAGTTCGTTGCTTGCTTCAAGTTTAACTAAATATAACAGAGAAAGTGATAAGAGGTTCGTATTGTGTTTGTGTATGAAATGCGTAGATAGTTTGTCGACGTTGTCCATTATGTGAGAGAAGTCCTTCATGTGATTGAAGAGATTAACATGTGAGCTCTAATAATAACATCAGGTACATTCTGCAACATATGTAGCATCCAGAACAATATTTTACCTTGTTGGATGAGCGTAGCGAGCGTAGCGAGCGAAGCGAAGATTCCATTTCACTACACTGGAGAAAAAAATCCGGAATGTTTTTTTTTTTTCTTTCTTTCTTTCTGTATTTTTGTCTGTTTGTCCGCACGATTCCGAATAAACCAATACTCTAATTGAGATGAAATTTTCTGGAGGCCTACGAAATCTCTAAACTTAGAACTGACACGTTTTTGAGCGCAATCGGAAAAATATTTCTCACGAAAATCGCAATTTTACGATTATTTTTCGATTTTTAAAAAATTTCTTCGACTTATAACACCTACATGCTTTATCCTATTTTAATGATGTTTGCTCAGGACCTTAATTTTATAAATTAAGATATTCGTGTGAAATTTGAGCGCAATTGAAAAAATATTTATCATAAAAATCGAAATTTACGGGTTTTTTCTTTTTTTTAACAATTGTTTTGACTTATTACACATACATGCTTTATCCGATTGTAATGATTTTTTCACAGAACCCTTATTTATGAATTTATAGATAAGTGTTAAATTTGAGCGCAATCGAGAAGTTATTTCTTATAAAAATCGCAATTTTACGATTTTTTCTTTTTAAACAATTTCAATTAATTTTAAAAAATTAAAAAATTAAAGTTAATTTTTTATTTAATTTAATTTAATTTAAAAAAATTCAACTAAGTAATGATTTTTCCACAGAACAACAGAAAATCCGCATAACACATGGCAGCTCAATGCACCAATTACGCTCATCCAACAACGCGGCGGGACTTAAGCGTTTTCATAGTTATAAGACATCAGTGAGTAAAACGTTTTAGTTGTTAACCTATATCTACTATCTTTGCATGGAGCTGTACAAGCCGCAACTATGCGTACGCGACCGTTGCGTTGGCTACAGCGGAAGTAGCGCTGACTCGTACGACGACGACGTGAGGCGAATCTAAGAGATGACATTCCTGAAGAAGCTCTTGGACGTTCCCTTCACAATTCCAATCGCCGGATATTTTCAGTGGTTCAATAACTGTAACGAAGCCACAGAATGATGCTCAAGGATAATTAAGGCGAAGAAGAGGGTACAATATGTGACGACGACGACGACGACATGAGAATATAGGGCACTTTTACCGGTAAGGTCATATTAAGACGCTTGTGATATTATAAGTTAATTTTTAGTATATTAAGATTAAGGACTCGTCAACTGTTATGTTATAATGCACCACTCTATCCTATAGGGGATGTGGGGAGGAAAGTCTCATGCTGGTATTAGGGGTTTCTACCGCGTCGCGGTCGTCATCGTCTTTGTCATCGTGCGTGGTGTCATGGTCGTCTTGTTGGGGAGGTTCAAGGGGAGGGAGGTGTCCCCGACGACGACTGCCAGAGCGACGGAACTGATGATGATAAGCACCAAACTAACGAACTTTGCAACGAGTATCACGGAGCCAGTGGAAATCTCTACCGCGCCTCGGATATCATTCATAATAAAATGTTTTACGGATATGAAACACAGCTCTCAGGAAAACAACACCGGTCTTGTCTCAAGGAAGATGCGAAACTCTGTTATATTGGTTTCCATTCCAAGAACTTTGAGATATTATGACGAGAGCAACATGGAAAATGTAGCGACAAATTATCGCTCAGCCGAACCATACGACGTGAGAAACTAGGGCGCTTCAACCTGATAGGTCATATTGCGCCGCCCGTGATGTTGTATGTGTAGGATTAATGAGAGCTTGTTTTGTATAAAGTTTTATTAGTTTGTAAAAGAAAAGAAAATGATAAAGGTGATTTGATTTGATTAAAAATGAAGGATTTTATTGACTTTTTTTTATGAATTTAAATGAGGATTTAGAAAGTTTGTCTCCGTTGTGATGAATGATAAAAGTTCTTCATATGGTTGGGAGGGATCAAGTTTCGTGCGCAAGGCTTCATATATTTTACCTTCGGATTTAAAGTTTCAATCCGTTTCTCGATTTACGTCAGACATTTTTATAAATGTTTTGAAGAATCAAGAGAAAATGAACAGAACATAATATTTCGTATTTCAAGTCTACCCAATCAGTTACTTAACTGATTTTCAGAAAGGGATAATTGTTTAAACTTTTAAAGCTTACCAAGCCAACCCTGTCGACGCTGCCATCACCGACGAGCGAGCATTGTCCAAGCACATACCAGTATTTTAAACAGAAAACACCGACCCTACATGCTGGACACGATTCCAACCGCGGGCGACTCCAGGATCAACAAGGCTAATAACAGAGAGAACCAAGCCAACCCTTATCCCCCCCTCCCTCCCTCCCCCACTATAGCACACACACGGTGTCATTTATTGTACAAAGCTCCAAAATCTGCCCCCCCCAACACCTTATTAATGAAACTTACCTTTTGAAGTCAATCGATCATTGCCAAGTCCATTTCCATAGCACATTACATTCCCACCCAGTCTATAATGCCGTCCGCGGTGGCACATGTGATTAGGGCGCTGGTCTCAAGCGTATGGCACTACGAGGACGTGGGTTCGTATCCCGCATACACATTATGATGTTTTAGTAATCGTCCTCCATCGTCATCTATCACCACTCATCGTCCCGAATAGCCTTAGTGCATTAATATGAGACTTTAAGAAACAGAAAGCATCAATGTATAAATCGTCACTATAACCCTAGCTTCACATACAACGACAATCTCACACGATATAACACTAAAAACTGTCGCGACTCGCGATAACCCTAGCTGCACGCATACTAACATAGCACAGTCCAGTAAGCACCATAGCAATGTCGTATTATTCAGTATATCGTCCCGATAAACCTTGTTACACGCACGCTACTACAATAGCACACTGTCTATCACTTATCGTCGCACTAGACCTAGCTGCACGAACACTATGAACATAACACACGGTATAACACTAGACATCGTCGCGCTAGCTCTAGCTGCGACCTCCCTCGCCGTGGAAGGTTCGTTACTGACTCTACGAAGCCTATACTTGTCAGATTGCCGGTGCATCAGTGAGTCATGTGCTGCACTCTGCCCGGTAGAATGCACACTGCACAGGCGGATGCGATACTCTCACTAGCAGTGGCGTACACCCAAGTGATCGGGGGGTTCGAATCTCATGACACGCACACAGTGGCGTAAACGCAGGAATATATATCGTATGGAGGGGGGGGGGGGGGGGGGGCATGTCCTTCACAATTGCGCTGCAGGTAATTTTATTTCAAATGCGAATCTTTAGTGGTTTTTAAGTGTTTTAGGAGTTCGGGTGATTTGCTGAATGGAAAATGATAAGATAAATTAAAAGATTCATTTAATTTTATGCCTAAACCTCGATGACTTGGTTTGGTTTATTTGGATAAGGGCGCGTCAACCGTAAGGCTTTAAAGCGCTACATAAGACTAGGGGATATGGGTAGGAACATCCAATGCTGTTCATCAAACCATACACGGGTAGGGGGGGAGAGGGGGAGCGGAGGATCATAATATAGGCGACGTCGTCGGAGAGGTCGTCAAGGTCCGCCAGAGCTTGCCTCTAGTTGCAGGGAAAAGTATTCTCTCCTCTTACTAGCTGATGTTTGCGAGGTGGAGTTTTTCTCTTGAATCGCCTTGTAATATTATCAGAGCATCGCTCTCGGCCAATTCTACCCCGGGCCCATGAAGGGGCTCAAAACGTTTAAAAAACTATTTCAAACCTTCATGCATACGTAGTTCAAGTGTTGTGTTTTTGCAATAATAGGGAAGTCTCATGAGTAATTGAGTACCCGATATTGACAATGTAGTATATTGAACACAAGACATTCATTTAAAATTGTCAATACAGAAAGTTCAAGTAATTGATTTCATTATTTAATGTTAAAGAAAATAATTGAATAGAAAAACTTTTTTGAGAACTCTTCTAGCCAATTTTTTTTTAAGACAAAATTCACGGCCCTATTACTTAACCCTTGACTGGTAGACTAATCCTCCCAGCACAGTGAGTAAATTGTGATAAAAGACGAAGGGTGCAAAATCTGGTTAGATATAAATATATAGTGATATATTTTTTTTTATTAAAATTTGGACTTTGGACATCTTCCATTGTTTGTTTATCTTTAACGATGTATCAAAATGAGAAATAACTGCTAGACGAGACATAAAGACGATCCGTATCCATCTGGGCCCGGGGTAAGATTTGGCCCAGTGCATCCTCTGCCGATCATACAAGGCGAGATAAGAGGCTATCTCGTAAACATCAGCTGGTTAGTTCTAGTTTATTGGGATAGAGGGCGCGTCAACCGTTAGTTCATAATGTCATAAAGCCACATATTGTGTCACACCTAGGGCAATTGTGTCCCTGCTAAAGAGGTAAGCGTGGGTAAGATGTAGGTGTTTGGGTATTGAAATCCCTGGAGTTGACTGTTGAGGCCAAATTGCTGGGCTTTGTGGTTTGCTGGGCGGTATAAGGTAGTAGGGGGATTGGAGTGGGAGCAATCTGGACAATAGTAGACTGAGCTGGTATGCTTTTAGTGGGGGTTGGGGGAAGAGTTTTGTGGATTCGAACTGGAAGTAGATTGCCCTCACGCTCGATCGTAGACTGTCTGGGCCTGCCAGGTCTCTTTGTGGTGATTGATGGGGATGGTTGCCGAGCCGGGGGAGCGGGGCTGAGACTGGTGTTTTTGATTTTGGGAACAGTGTAGAGATGAAAGAAAGGAAAATATAGCTGTTATTGTAGATTTGCCCTTTGATAACCATGTTGACAAGGTGCTTTTGTTTGTTTATTTGGATTAAGGACGCGTCAACCGTTAGGTCATAATGCACCACTCTAACCTAGGGGGGGGGGGAGGAGAGCCCATGCTGGTCAGAACCAGCCACGGGTAAGGGGAGGAAAGGGGGGTTCTCACGTCGCGGTCGTCATTGTCTTCGTCATCGTTCGTGGTGTCATTGTCGTCATCGTCGTCGGGGGGTCGTCAAGGGAAGGGGGCAAGGTCCCCGACGACGATTGCCAGAGCTCGCCTCTAATTTCGGGTCGTTAAATTCTACCTGAGAGCCATGCTCTGGGCCAATTCTACCCCGGGCCCAGACCGGGTCATCGTTTCATAATGACGACGACGTGAGACGCCAGGGCACTACAACCGAATATGTCATATTGCGCCGCATGTGATATTGGAAGTGAATAAAAATGAATTTGTAAAGTGTTATTATTACTAGTTAGGATTCAAAATTATTTCCAAGATAAAAAAAAAGAAAAAGAGAATGTAATAGATGATTGTGTAAATAAAGAAGAATGATTAGTTATTTGATCGAAAAATAAAATGAGAATGGGAATTAAATTTGGTTAACCAACTCATAAAGTTAATACAAAAATGTTAAAACACTAGAATTATGAAGTTAAAAAATATGCATCATGTTCTGAGGAAGTTATTTAACGTTAACCCCGAATGTTTTTTTTTTTTTTTTTTAGTTAATTGAGACTAAGGGTGCGTCAACCTTTGTTTGTTTTTAGACTCGATTAATTTTGGATTATTTAAGAGTGCGTCAACTATAAGATCATAAGGTGCTCCTCTACCATTGGAATTAGGGAGGTTAATCCCATGCTGGTCAAAACGAGCTAGTGGTAGAGCGAAGAAGAGGGGAATTTACTTTTAGTGGTCGTCATCGTCTTTGTCACCGTTCATGTTGTCATGGTCGTCATCGTCGGGGAGGTCGTCAAGGGGAGAGGAAGTGTCCTCGACCTCGACCGCAGGAGCTCGCCTCTAGTGTCGTGGAGTAATATACTTCTCTAACTAGCTGATGTTTGCAAGGTGGGCTTTTTCTCTTGAATCACCTTGTACGATTATCAGAGCCGTGCTCTGGGCCTGATTCTACCCCGGGCCCAGACAAGGGCCAAAGTATTTAAAATCCCGGGTTAAACCTCAACGGAGACTCCCTCTCCATTATCCTTGCACGGAGGATACCAACGATTGTCTGAGATTTCACGACGTGAGACACTGGGCGCTTCAACCGGGTGGGTATTTGAGGGGCCCCGTGATTTTGTAATTTAAATTAACAAAAGGGTTTTTTTTGTTTTGTTTGAAATAATTTGTTTAAGGGGATTAAAAGGGCGCGAAAAACCGCTAGGTTTAAAAACCCCAAATGCAATGAAAGGGGGAGGTTAGTAGGGAAGGAAAGTAAATGATTATTGGGGGGAAATTATCGTGGGTTTAAAATAATGTGTTATCAAAAAATTTTGGTCTTTGATAATACTTGCCCAAATTTGATTGAAGGGGCCAATTTGGGTGGCGAAAGGGCATCACTTTTTGGTTCATTTTGTGGACATATGTGTTTGATCAGACGGGGCAGACTAATTCTATTTCCTAAACGACGACATGGGGAAATATAGAAGGGCCCAATAAACGCATCTGGGCACGCATCGGTGCGCCACTTAAATGCTTACTTTACATCCCCCTTTTGAAAATCATTGTCCCCCTTTTGTAAATCAGTTTTTTTAAACTGAAGGATAACGTTAAAAAAAATAAATAAAAAAAAAAAATTTAAAAAAAAAATTGCAATTTTGTTTTTTTTTGTGTTGTTCGTATTAAAAATATAGTTTTTTTGTCTTTAAGATTCAAAAAGAATATTTTAAAATGTCCTCCAGAGCCTGAAAAAATTTAATGTGGTACGACGGGGAATTGTCCCAAAAACAGACCGGAAATTTAAAACAGAACACCAACCCCTTTTTGGGACACTATTCCGCGGCGGGAGAATCCAGGATCAAAAATACTTAAAAAAAAATGAAAAAATTGTATTAAGATTTTTCCCCACGATTTTTCTGTTTTTTCAGTGGGGGACGTAAATAAAAGCGCCCAACCCCAACCATGTGGCCCGACGAAATCGAGATGAGCAATAACCATAAAAGACGCTTTTTAAAAGGAAATATAGCAATCAGTGGTATGGACATTTGGAACACCCCAGATAAAACGCCAAATCAACAAGGCCGATTCGGAACAACCTAAATTATTATGTGCTTCTTTTCTAGAACGGCTAAAGTCACCTTTAAAAACTACTAAGCAAGACTGGGACTAAGTCCAAAAAGAATTTAAATAAACTTCGATTTTGAGGGGAATCAAACCCTGGACCTTCTCTTTGGGAGCTGATACCAAACCACAAGCCAAACGACCACACAAAAAGACCAACGACCACACAACAGCCAACGAGCCACACAAACAAGCCCAACGGCCAACACAAGACCAACGACCCACACAACAAGCCCAACGACCACAAAACAAGCCAAAACGAGCCACAAACAAGCCCAAAACAGCCACAAAACAAACCACGACCCCACACAACAAGCCCAAACGACCCACAACAAGACCAACGAGCCACAACGTAACCTACAAACCGTAACAGAAAAACCCAAACCCAACCCTCCCCGAGGGGGCCCCCCCACCGACGAGCGAGCTTTGTCCAAGGACAGACTGGAAATCCAAACCAAAAGCAAAAGGAGCTGAAATATTATAAATATCCAAGTGTTAAAAAATATGCGATTTTTATTTTGATTCTATATTAAAAATTGACTTTTTTAAAATATAATAATTAAGGAACGGGTTTTTTGTCAAAGATTCTTTTCAAAAAATTTATTATTTTGTCGGAAATACGTTGTCGGGCCCTTTGCCCCCTTCCCTTGACGACCCCCCGGCGACATGCAATGACCAAGAACGAGAAAAAGACATGCCGACCCGACGTGAGAAAACCCCCCTTGGCCCCTTACCCGGGGGGTTCTGCCCACTGGCCCCCCCTCCCCCCCCCCCTTTAGGCTCGAGGGTGCATTATGACCTGGGGTTTTGACGCGTTTTTACCCAAAAAAACCCAAAACAGTTAATGTCTTAAAACAGCTGGGGGTTTAAATTTTAATTTATTTACTGGTGGTCTATTTTATTGCTTTTTTGTTTTCAGACATGGGGGCCCATAGGGGCGCCTTACTTAACCCTGCCCAAACGCTAAACACAAACCCCGTACCTGTATGAAAAACCAAATAAATGTTGTGATGAGGACGTGGGGAAAACTATAGGGCGCTAAACCGAAAAAAGGTAATGGCCCCCATTGTTCGTTAGTGAAAAAATTATGGTTTTTTGTTTTTTAATGACATTTTATTGCATTTTTTTATTGAGATTAAAGGGGAGAGTAAAAACCCGTTAAGTCATAATGCCCCACTCTAGCGGGGGGAGATAGAGGTTATCCTGATGGGGAGGGGAAAGGGGTCCCCCCGACGACGCCAGAGCTCCCCTCTATTTCAAGGCTTAAGGGCAATGTCCCACGAAATTATTTAGACTAAAAAAAATCTACTGTAAAAATTTTTGACAAAAATAATTAGAGAAAAAATGAAATTGGGTGATAGAAGAAAATATCAGAATCAGCCCAGGCAAACGCGACGTGGGGAAAAAGGCGCTTCAACCCCTTAGGTCTATTTTTCCGCCTGTGATTTGAAAGATAATGATAAAATGTTTGTGTTTTTGTTTATATTGTTTCAAATATATAAAAAAAAATAAATTTGAATCCCTTGGATCTCCCGCCCAGCCGAAGACTGGCTCAGGACCTGCGTCTCGCGATTTCCCTCTTGGGGTAAACCCCTCTGCAAAAATCTCATCCAAAAGTGTTTCATTGTGCCCGGGGAACCATTAGCGGAACCCTGCCCTACCGATGCTTTCACGCTAAAACACATATTAACGACCGTGAGAAACTAGGGGCTTCAACCGGGTTTGTCGATTGTCCGCCCAAAATTAAAAGTAAAATATGAGCTAATGTTGGTATGAATTTGTTATCTACGTTTAAAAAGAAAATAAATTTTTGGGAATTTTTAATAATTGAAAAGAAAAATTATTTTTTTTACTAAAAAATTTTGGCTGGTGGAAATTAAATGTTGTTAAATAAATTAATTTTAAGAGAAATTTAGAAATTTTTCACCGTTACCCTATATGATAGAAGTTCTTTATTTTTTCTCACTAAATTCTTTAAATGGAAAATTTTGAATACACCCGCGTGAAGCTTAGATGTTCATAAAAATATAAGATTGTTTAAATATGGAATTTTTAGGAAAAAACCCCAAAAAGGAAAAAAAAACAAACCTGTAAAAGCATAATTTCGATTCACAGACATTTTTTAAAAAAGCGTGTGAAAAAAGGGACAGGGACGCAGTTTCGGAAATCTACAATTTATCTGAAACGGCATTAGATCTGTTTTTGTCTGTAATTTTTCTCCAGAACGGCTAAAAACATTTTTTGGAATTTTAAAAATACATTTGTTCGTTTAAGTTTTTATCGTGCAGTTAAAATTTTTACAAAACCCGTTCGATTTAACCTACAAAAAATAAAAAATTGAAAAATAGGCAAATATTAGGATGTAATTTTTAAAGACAATGGTTTGTTTTGGGGGCTTTTTGAATCAGGTGGAGGGGGAGACCCAAAAGGGGCCAAAAAATTTAAAGCTGAAGGGGCCCCAAAATTCTCTGGGTTTTTATTTTTTCAAACGTTGTCGCTCGGTAGGCGCAAAGGGAAAGGGGGCAAGGTTCCCGAAAACGACCGCCCAAAACTCGCCCCCTAGTTCGGGGGGGAATATTGTGTATGTTTGTAAAGCTTATGTTTATGAATGGGGTTTTAACTCTTTCCGCGCCTTCTACGTTTAAAAGATCTAGCGGGTCCAAAACTATCTCGGTCGCGACGGGAAAAAATTTTGTATTTTATTATTGTAAACGAGAAAGATGACTGGAATCCGTGAAAAAGCAGGGTTTTGAAAGATCAAGATCTGGGTCTCAACCGACAGGCCTTTTTGGCCCTCCCCGTCAAAGTAATTAAAAAAGGTAAAAATTTAGTTGAAATTGGTGTTTTCTTCTCTTTAAAATTTTTTATACGTCTTAAATCATTTTAAAAAAATGGATGAAGAGGTGTACATTTTTAGACGAATCAATCCCTTTTATTCGCACTAACGATACGAAAATCTCGGAAACCCCTTCAGTCAGAAAGCGTCTCGACGGGGTTAAAACCCCGGGACCGCCAGTCGAGTCGCGCGCTTTACGCTCGACCAACACTGTAGCGTCCAAAAGGTAATTCATGATAATTTAGATGTTTTTTAAAAAACTGAGCCATAGTAAAACGCAAGTCTTTGAATTTCATGATTAACTAATGACTGGGGCGAAAACATTCTGTGACTTTATCATCTTTTTACGACGACGTGAGAAAAGGGCGCTTCAACAATAGGTCTTTTCTCCGCCGTGATATTCAAAATTAATAAAAAGTTTTTTTCGCGTGTTTGATTATTAATTTTTTTATAAGTTTTTAAAAATTTAAATTTTTTTGATGAAAGAATAGCTTTTTTTTTTTTTGAAAAAACCAATGCGTTTGACAGAATTAAATTTGTTAAAAAAATTCATTGAAGAGACATTAGGAAGTTTGTCGTTGTTTTATATATGAAGTTTTTTCATAAATTGGGAGAGATCAATTGCATGCGCAAAGGGTAAATGTTTTTAACACAATCTGCTAACATTTTGATGCACGGTTAAAGGGACATCAGTTTTGAACGGGAACAAACCCGTTTTTTGGTTAAGGATTCCGAGGGCCGCGCCCGTTCGACCAGCAGAGCCAGCTCTGGGCCCTTTGTTGAGGGGGGGGTCTTTTTCTTGTCATCATTTGGTAGTCACGTCGTGACGTCTGGGGGTATCAAAGGGGGGGGCACGAACCATGCCAGACCAGAGATGGACTTTGCTTTTGTTCGACAACTACAGAAAGAATACCCCCGGTTTGTTAACCCCCGCCCAACAAGGAACTTGAGAAAAGATAGGGTTCAATGCCCACTATGGGAGAAGATTTTATATCTCTGTTGTGGAACTCAGTTCTTTTGGGTTTTTTAATTTGTAAACGGTTATTTTGGGGGGTCCTAGCAAAGAGGGCCCTAATACACTCAAGGGTTTTTGAATAGCCTTGTTGATTTTGGCGCTGGGCCGCGGGGGGGCATTGTTCGCTCGTTTATGGTGTCGGCGCCTACAGGGGTTTACTTTTGGGCGGGTTTTATTTAATGCCCCCCACTGAAAAATTTGTTCGGTGACTAAAAGGGAAGAATCCAAAAAAGAAAGTTTTAATGACGACGACGGGGAAAAATGGGCGCTTCACCGGTTGGTCAATTGCGCTGCCTGTGTTTAGAAATTGCTAATGAGTTAATGGTTTTTTTTAAATTTCATTATTTTTTATAAAACAAATTTCAAATTTTTATTATTACATATTTTTTCTATATTTTTTATGATTGATTTTAAAGATGATGTTTTTATTATTTTCTAGGAAACGCCATTTTGGGCGCATTGATACGAGCAGTGCTATAGCTAGACCCACATTTCACTTTTTTTAAAATTTTTTAAATTTTCGACGTTCGTGTCCCGGGCCTGTTTCCAAAATTATTTTTATTGCCAAAGGGATTTGGGTAAACCCGTGTGAAACCTTTCTTTGTGAAAAAACCCCGCCATTAGAGGGCCTTTCTCTTTGGGAAAATATTTAAACCTTTTTTTGGGCAAAAAATAGATGCTTCCCCGAAAGTATTTTGATTCTTTAGGTGGGAGGGATTAGTAAATTCGCGCGCTTTTCGTTGCCATGGCAAAGTTTTTTTTGTTTTTAAAAGTAATTTCCCCTACATACTTATCATCAAAAAAATTAACATATTCGTGACCGGAAAAGGACATTCTAAATGATTTTTCTATCTCAGATTTTGTCCCCGTTAAGTTTTAAGAAAAAAAATTTCGATTAACTTTAATGTAACTTTTTAACTTTTTGAACGATTTTGCCACAAAACTAATGGCATTCAATCGAGAACGAAGCTTGCGGATGGTCAAAATTTCAACTCGATCCGAGCCTCCGTTCGAACGTTAGGGCGAGACATACAAAAAAAACAAAGAGAAAAAAAAACAAAACCAGTGACTAATTTTTCCGGCAGAGTCAAATGGAAACGCTCGCTTCGCTCGCTTAATTATTTAAGAGTTTTCTAAGTGTATAAGTAACAAAAGAAATAACTAGGAAACGCTCAGTTGGACGCGTTGATAAGCGAGCACGTGCTATAGCTAGACCCACAATGCACATTTTTTTAAATTTTAAAATTTACGACGTTCGCTGTCCACAGGGCCCATGTTTCCGATATTATTTATTATTCCCAAAGGTATTTGGGTAAACCCGTATGTAAATCTTTACTTTGTGGATAAAATCCACCGCCATCTAGAGGACCTTGACTCATTGGGAAAATATTTAAACTCTTTGGTGACAAATAATAGACTGCTTCCTCGAAAGTATTTTGATTTACTTCTGGGTGGCAGTGCAAAAAAAACTTCGCGCGTCTTTTCGTTGCCATGGCAACGTTACTTTTGTTATAATGTAATTTCCATCTACACAACTTATCGGATCAAACTTAAATTAACATATTGTGACCGGACGGACATTCTAAATGATTTGGCTATCTCAGATTTTGTCACCGGTTAGTTGAAAAAAAAACTTTCGATTAATTTTAAATGTAACTTTTTAACTTTTTGAACGATTTTGCCACAAAACTAATGGCATTCAATCGAGAACAAAGCTTGCGGATGGTCAAAATTTCAACTCGTTTCCGAGCCTCCGTTCGAACGTTATGGCGAGACATACAAACAAAAAAAAAAACAAACAAAACAAAAAAAAAACAAAACGATTGAAAAATTTTTCCGGCAGAGTCAAATGGAACGCTCGTTTCGCTCGTTTAATGATGACGAAAGTAAAAGCAAAACAAAAGTTATATATGGGAATAAAATTAAAGTAATTTAAAGAAATGTGTATGAAGTTAATTAAAGTTTGTTAAATAGATTACTTTGGATGAGAAATTTGGAAAGTTTGTCGCGTTATCATATAATAGAAGCTCTTCATATGATTGGGAGAAATCAAATTGCATGCGAAAAGGGCATCACTTTTGGTACATTCTGCTAGCATATGATGTACGGTTAAAGGTACTTTCACATGTGTCACATATGGGAAAAAACCTTTTCTCTGGTTAAGAGATATCCGTGTGTTGGGCGTGTGTGCCCTATACGAAGTCTAGACAATACTACCTCTTCTCTACGTGAGAGTCGAGCGTAGGTGGACGAATTTTGTTAGTCAATGTGGGCATCAAAACTACGCAATTTGTTTTTTTGCAGCACATCCCAAGATGCTTGTCGCAAATCCAACAATCTTTGCTTGAATCCACTCTTGACATCTGAACGGGAACTAGATTGAAATCAACGTCGGACGCTGGGAAGCTTCCTTAGCAGCCCTATCAGCGTGTTCATTTCCCTCTATGCCCACGTGTCCAGGTATCCAGCAAAACTCTATTATATAACCCTTAGAGGTTAGTTTTTTCTAAATAGAATTGGATGTCTTGTACCAAATGATGACTTGAATACATGAGTTCTAAAGCTTGAAGTGAACTTAAACTATCTGAACACAAAAGGTATTCCCCCAAAACGACAACGTAGATGTATTTTTAAAGAGCTTCACGGATGGCGAATAACTCTGCATGAAAACTGAACACACGTCGCTTAGTCTGAAACGTTTGTTTAAGGTGGAGCAATAAAAGGCACTTCCAAACTTGTTGTCAATTTTGGAGCTATCTCTGAATCCATAGTAAACATTGATGAAATTTAAAAGAAAAATTAGTAAGGCGATCAACAGGAAATTTTCAATATAACACAAACACACGAACAATAACCGAGGTCAGAAATATAAAACACTTACCAAAAGTGCGTACATTTTCAGAAGCACAGAAAATCCAACGACGACGTGAGATACAAGGGCGCTTCAATCAATTAGGTCGTACTGCGCCGACTGTGATTTTGTAAGTTAATGAAATGAGTTAATGGTGTGTTTAATGGTTTATTTGGATTAAGGACGCGTCAACCGGAAGGTCATAATGCACCACTCTAACCTAGGGGGGGGGAGGAGCCCATGCTGGTCAGAACCAGCCACGGGTAAGGGATGAGTATATTGTTTTCTAATGTTATATATAAATAAGAAAATGATGGTGATGATTGTAGAATGATATCTGCGTGTAATAATTTACCTGAGAGCATTGAAGAGGAAGAGGACTAAACACATTCAAAATGTTAAATAAATAAAATAAATTGTATTTAGAGTCTACCCACTCAGTTTTATAACTGATTTTCAGTAAGGGACTTTAAATCAAAGCGACCAAGCCAACCCTGTAGGCCCCGACGCAATCGACGAGTAGGAGATAACCAACCAAAGATCGATATTTTTAATAGAAAATATAGCAATCAGTGGTATACACAGTGCGAACACCCGCGGATCAACGCCAGAATCAACAAGGCTGATTGCGAACAACTCTGAATTTATTATGTGCTTCGTTGCTAGTACGGCTCCAAAGTCACCATTAACAAACTTCTACGACAAGAACTGATGGACTAAAGTCCAAATCAGAAGTTAAAAACTTCTGACTTTGACGGGAATCGAACCCTGGACCTTCTGCATTGGAAGCAGATACGCTAACAACAAGACCTACGAGCCACACAAACATTTGGCAACATGATAATAACATGCAGTGGCGCGGCGAACCCTTCAATAGGGAAGCTAAGTAGCGTGCGCGGGAAGACTCCGGGTCACGACGAACGACGACGACGTGAGAAACTAGGGCGCTTCAACCGGTTAGGTCATATTGCGCCGCCTGTGAATGAAAGTAAATTAGAAGAGTTAATGCAGGTATGTTTGATGATTAGATTGTTTTCTAAGTGTATAAATAACAAATCAAATTGAAGATGAAGAAAGTAATAGCAAAATAAAAGTCACACTTGGTCACGTGGCCTAGGATAATAACCCGTCTTCGAACATTGCTCTACCGTATCTCCCGACTGAGACCAACATAGGTATTTAAACCACACGACGAGAACACTTCATATCTTCGCTACGTATTACAGACAATATATATTCAACAACTTATACCAAGTTTTAATGAGAGCGAGTTGAATAAGTACGTGTAATTGCGATGTTGCCGCGCCGCTACGACATAATAGAAAGAGAGCGCGTCTCCACGCAGCAGAATTTGTAAACGGTGACTTTTGAGCCGTCCTAGCAACGATGGAACATAATACATTGAAAGTTGTTCTGAATCGGCGTTGTTGATTTTGGCGTTGATCCGCGGGTGTTCGCACTTTCCATACCACTGATTGATATATTTCCTATTAAAAAAGATCAATCTTTGGTTGGTTATCGCTCACTCGTCGATTTCGTCGGGGCCTACAGGGTTGGCTTGGTCGCTCTGGTTTCTGTCCCCCACTGAAAATCAGCTATGTGACCGAGAGGGTAGACTCTAAATACGGATTTGTTTATTTATTTATTTATTTTCATGTATTGTAACAAGCTAGAAAATATTCCCCACCTTCCTCCGCCCCCCCCCCTCCTTCCAACACCTTATTAATGAAATTTACCTTTTAGTCAAGCGGTTAAAGGAAAATACAAGAACAATTAGGGGTTTTGTGGTAGAGGGCTGATTTTGGATTGTATACTCAGAACAACATTATAAGAAAATTGCCTCGAGGAGCCATGAAAAACCCATCCGGTTAAGGGGGTGGAAGGGGGTGAAAAAGGCATTTTTCAAATATAAAAAATTCAAAAATCAAACAAAATTTTGATCCTAAGATTACAAAATTATTACATATTGTAGATAAAGTCCAAATTTTTAATAAAAAAATATATATCACCATATATGTATATATAACCAGATTTGCACCCTTTGTTTTTTTTCACAAATTTACCCACTGTGCTGGGAGGATTAGCCTACCAGTTACGGGTTAAGTGATAGGGCTGTGAATTTTGTCTAAAACACTCAGAAGAATGATCTCAAAAAAATTGGCCCGAGGAGCCCTAAAAAAAGTTGCTTGCTTAAAGGAGAAAGAGGAGGTGTACTAAAAGGGTTGATAAAACAAAAATAAAGAAACCCGTATTAAAATATTATATTTACAACGCCATATTAATTTTGTATTGTAGATTAAGGTCTAAATTTTAAATTTTAAAAAAAATTAAAATTTCACCATATATGTAATCTGATCAGATTATGCGCCCTTTTCCCATTTCATAAATTTCCTCAATATTACGAAAGTGTATCGTGCGACCACTCTTTTTGTCACAAATTCTCCTAATATTACGAATTAGGACGAAAACAAGATTTTGTGATGCTTTGGGTACATTTTTACTCAATGGACTTTGATCTCATTTTAACAAATTCACTCAATTTTAACGAAAGTGTATCGTGTGACCACTCGTTTTGTTCAAAATTATGCCAATAGTAAGAAAAAGGATAAAAAAAGTTTTTTAACACCTTAGGTTTCAGTTTCACTCAATGGACTTTGCCCCCATTTTAAAAAGTTTACTCAATATTAACGAAAGTCTTTTCATGTGATGACTCGTTTTGTCTCAAATTACCTAATAATACGAATTAGGACGAAAATAAGATTTTGTCATACACTTTGTCATACATATTTTTGAAAATGGGGTCAAAGTCCATTGAGTGAAACTGTACCAAAGGGTGTTAAAAAACTTTTTTTTATAATTTTCTTATTAAAGGCATAATTTTGAACAAAACGAGGGGTCACACGATACACTTTCGTTAAAATTGAGTGAATTTGTTAAAATGAGATCAAAGTCCATTGAGTAAAAATGTACCCCAAAACATCACAAAATCTTTTTTTCGTCCTAATTTGTAATATTAGGAGAATTTGTGACAAAAGAGTGATCGCACGATACACTTTCGTAATATTGAGGAAATTTATGAAAATGGGAAAAGGGCGCATAATCTGATCAGATTTACATATATGGTGAAATTTTAATTTTAAATTAAAGTTTAGACCTTAATCTACAATACACATTAAAATGGCGTTGTAAATATAATATTTGAATATGGATTTATTTGTTTTACTTTTATCAACCCCTTTTAGTACACCCCTTCTTTCTCCTTTTTCGCAAGCAACTTTTTTGAGGGCACCTCGAGCAATTTTTTCTTCTGAATGTTTTCGACAAAGTTCACGGCTCTTTCACTTTACACGTGACATGGTAGGCTAATCATCCCAGCACAGTGGGTAAATTTGTGAATAAAAGAAAAAAGGGTGCAAAAATCTGGTTAAAATATACATATATGGCAATATATATTTTTATTATTAAATTTGGACTTTTATCTACAAAATGTAATAATTTTGAATCTTAGGATCAAATTTAGTTTGATTTTTGATTTTTTTTTTATTTGAAAAATGCCATTTTTTCACCCCCTTCCACCCCTTAACGGATGGATTTTTTTTATGCTCCTCGAGGCAATTTTCTTATAATGTTGTTCTGAGTATAAAAGTCCAAAATTCAGCCCTCTACCACAAAACCCTAATTGTTTAGGGTAATCCGCCTAGCTATTTTGAAGTCAATCGATCATTGTCAAGTCCATTCCATGGCACATTACATTCCCAACCAGTCTAAATGCCGTCGCGGTTTCACATGTGATTAGGCGCTGGTCTCAAGCGTAGGCACTACGAGGACGTGGGTTCGTATCCCGCATACACATTATGATGTTTTTGTAACCGTCCTCATCGTCATCTATCAACCAACTCATCGTCCCGAATAGCCGAAGTGCATTAATATGAGACTTAAGAAACAGAAATCATCAATGTATAGATCGTCACTATAACCCTAGCTTCACATACAACGACAATCTCACACGATATAACACTAAAAACTGTCGCGACTCGCGATAACCCTAGCTGCACGCATACTAACATAGCACAGTCCAGTAAGCACCATAGCAATGTCGTATTATTCAGTATACCGTCCCGATAAACCTAGTTACACGCACGCTACTACAATAGCACACTGTCTATCACTTATCGTCGCACTAGACCTAGCTGCACGAACACTATGAACATAACACACGGTATAACACTAGACATCGTCGCGCTAGCTCTAGCTGCGACCTCCCTCGCCCGTGGAAGGTTCTTTACTGACTCTACGAAGCCTATACTTGTCAGATTGCCGGTGCATCAGTGAGTCATGTGCTGCACTCTGCCCGGTAGAATGCACACTGCACAGGCGGATGCGATACTCTCACTAGCAGTGGCGTACACCCAAGTAATCGGGGGTGAAACGGTGCGACCTGTACCGAAGCAGTAACAGAAAAAAAAAGAAAAATTACATACATTCCAGCCATAAGAGTCAAGTGGAGACGCTCGCTACGATCGCTGAATTAAAATACGCATTTAATTTTATGCCTAGACCTAGATGACTTGGTTTGGTTCATTCGGATATGGGCGCGTCAACCGTAAGTTTATAATACGCCACTTTATACTAGGGGATATGGGGAGGTGGGGCCCTTGTTTGGGCAGAACCAGCACGGGTAAGGGGAGTATGTCAAAAGAAATGGGAGGGTTCCACGACGACGATTACCAGTGCTCGCCTCTAAATTTGTGGGAGTAATATACTCCCTACACTAGCTGATGTTTTCGAGGTTTTATTCTTGAAAGGCTTTGTACAATTCAGAGCCCTCTCTGGCCAATTCTACCCCGGTCCAGACCGGGTCATCGCTTCATACATGACGACGACGTGAGACGCCAGGGCACTCAACCGAATAGGTCATATTGCGCCGCATGTGATATTGAGCAGGAATAAAAAATGAATTTGTAAAGTGTTTGGTGTTGGATTGAATTATTTCCAAGATACAAAAAGAATAAGAAAATGATATAGATGATTGGTACTAGAGAAGAATGATTAGTATTTGATCGAAAAATTAAAATAAAATAGAATGGGAATTAAATTTGGTTTTAACCAACATAAAGTTAACACAAAAATGTTAAACACTAGAATTTATGAGTAAAAATATTGGCATCATGTTCTATGAGGAAGTTATTTAAACGTTAACCCAGAATGGTTTTTTTTTTTTTTTTTAGAAAATTGGGACTTGGTGCGTAAACCGTGGTTGTTTTTAGACTACATAAATTTGGGTTATTGAAGAGTGCGTCAATATTTAGACCATAATAGTGCCCCTCTACCATTGGACTTAGGGAGGTCTAATCCCCTGCTGGTCAAAAACGAGCTAGTGGTAGAGCGAAAGAACAGGGGGAATTACTCTGTAGTGGTCGTCATCGGTCTTTGGCACCGGTCATGTTTCATGGTCGTCATCGTCGGGGAGGTCGTCAAGGGGAGAGAAGTGACCTCGACCTCGACCGCAGGAGCTGCCTCTAGTGTCGTGGAGTAAATATACTACTCTCTAAACTAGTGATGTTTGAAAGGTGGGCTTTTTTCTTGAATCCCTTGTTACTATTATCAGAGCCCGTGCTCTGGGCCTGATTTCTACCCCGGGCCCAGACAAGGGACCAGGTACTTAATAACGGTTCAACCTCAAACGGAGGGGTGGGGGGGGGGGGGGAAACTCCCTCTCTCCATTATCTCTTAGCAGGAGGATACCAACGATGGCTCTGATGATTACACGACGTGAGACACTAGGCGCTTCAACCGGGGGTATGTTGAGCGGTCCGTGATATTGTAAGTAAGTAAACTAAAGGTTTTTGTTTGTTATGTAATAATTTTGTTTAAGGATAAGGGCGCGTCAACCGTAGGTAATAACGCGCCATGATTGCAATGCAAGGGGGAGGTTCAGTATGGAGGAAGGAAATGATCTATTGTGGATAATTATCGTGGATTAAATAATGGTTATTCAGAAAGTTGTCTTGTTGATTAATACTTGTCATAATTTGATTGAGAGGGGCCAAGTTGTGTGCGCAAGGCATCACATTTGGTTCATGTTGTGGAAATATGATGAGGTTGCGTCAGACGTGGCAGACTATTCTATTTCCGGAAACGACGACATGCGAATATAGAAGGCCATAAACGCATAATGGAGCACGCATCGGTGCGTCCACTTAATGCTTACATTACATGCCTCTTTGAAAATCATGTCCTCCTTTGTAAATCAGTTTTATACTGAATAGGATAGACGTTAAATAAATAATAAAAAATATAAAAAAAAATTAAAAAAAAATATAGCAATTTTGTTTTTTTGTGTGTTGTTCTGTATTAATATATGTGTTTTGTGCATTAAAGATTCACAGAATGATTTTAAAATGTCCTCCAGAGCACTGAAAACAAAATTAATGTGAGTACGTGACGAACGAGCATGGCCAAGAACAGACCGGTAATTAATCAAAGGAAACACCAACCCAACTTGTTGGACACTATTCCAGCGGGGGAGGAATCCAGGATCAAAATAGCTAATAAATAAATAAAATGAATAAATTGTATTAAGAGTTTACCCAAATGAGTTATATACACTGATTCAGTAGGGGACAGTAAATCAAAAGCGACCAAGCACCATGTAGGCTCCGACGCAATCGACGACGTGAGCAATAACCAATTCAAAGATCGACATTTTTTAAAAGGAAATATAGCAAATCAGTGGTTATGGACAGTGTGAAACACCCGCGATCACGCCAGCATCAACAAGGCCGATTCGGAACAACTCTTGAATTAATTATGTGCTTCGTTGCTAGAATACGGCTCCAAAGTCCACTTCGATTACAAACTACTAAGACAAGAACTGATGGACTGAAGTCCAAATAAGAAGTTATAAACTTCTGACTTTGACGGGAATCAAAACCTGGACCTCTGCATGCGAGCTGACGCCAACCACAAGACAAAACGAGCCAAACAACAAGAACAACGAGCCACCACAAACAAGGACCAACGAGCCCACACAAACAAGACCAACGAGCCACACAAACAAGACCAACGAGCCACACAACAAGACAACGAAGCCCACACCACAAAAGACCAACGAGCCACCAAACAGACCAACGAGCCACACAACAAGACAACGAGCCACACAACGTAACCTTAAGTAAACAACGTAAAAAGAGAGAACCGAAGCCAACCCTGTCGAGGGGGGGGTTGGCGCCACACCGACGAGCGAGCATTGTCCAAGGACATGACTTGAAATACCGAAACAAAAAGACAAAAAGGAGCTGAAATATTATAAAGTATCCAAGTGTATAATAATATGCGTTGTATTTTTTGATTCTATAATTAGAAATTGGACTTTATTATAATATAATAAAATTAAGGAACTGAATTTTGTCAAGATATCTTTTCAAATAGACTCTTATATGTCAGAATATCGTTGTCGGGGAACCTTGTCCCCTTCCGTGACGACCCCCCGGCGACGATGACAATGACACAACGAACGATGACAAAGACGATGACGACAGCACGTGAGAAACCCCCTCGTCCCCTTACCCGTGGATGGTTCTGACCAGCATGGCCCCTCCTCCCCACCCCATTAGGCGCGAGTGGTGCATTATGACGGACGGTTGACGCGTCTTAGTCCAAAAAAACAAACAGGTTAGAGTGTCTTGTAAAAACAGCTGGTGGTTTAATTTATTTATTTACTGTGGTCTACTTATTGATTATTGTATTCGAGACGATGAGGGCCAGTAAGGGTGCAGCACAATTACTTTAACCATGCCTACGCTAAACACGAACCCGTGACATGAGTGACAAACAAATCAAAATGTGGTGATGATGACGTAGATGAAAAAACTATGGGCGCTTAAACCGAATAAAGGTCATATGGCCCGGATGTGATATCGTTATGTGAATAAATTATGGTTTTTGTCTTGTTAATGACATTCTATTGTCATATTTTATTGAGATTAAGGGAGGAGGTCAAACCGTTTAAGTCATAATGCACCATCTAGCCGAGGGGAGATAGGGTTAATCCCATGATAGGGATGGGAAAAGGATCCGACGACGAGCTGCCAGACGCGCCTCTGAGTCTCAAGGCTTAGGGCAATGTCACCTTCGAAAATATTTAGAACATGAATAAAGTCTACTGTTAAAAAAAAGCAATATTGACAAACAATAATTAAGAGTAAATGTAAATTGGTGGATAGAAGAAAATATCATGAATCTTTTACATAGACCCAGGCGAACGAGGACGTGAGAAACTAGGGCGCTTCAACCGGTTAGGTAATATTGTTTCCCCTGTGTGATATTGAAAGATAATGATCTAAATGTTGGGTTATGTATTATATTCGTTTCAAGTATATAAAAGAAAGACTAATTAGAAATCCGTGTGGAGTCCCTGCCTCAGCCGAGAGCACTGCTCAGGACCTGCGTCTCGGCGATTACATCATGGATGAACCCATCTGCAAATATACTCTCCATAAGAGTGTTTCATGTAGCCGGGTAACATTAGCGGATACCCTGCCCTACACGATGATTACACGCTAATACACATATTGAACGACGGACGTGAGAAACGAGGGCGCTTCAACCGGTTCGGTTCAGATGCTCCGCTTGTAATATTAAACAGTAAATAAATGAGGCTAATGGTTGGTTTGATGATATTTGTTACTACGTTTAAAACAGAAAATAAATTATGGAGATGTTAATAATGAAAAGAAATATTATTTATTTTACTAAAAAAATTTGGCTTGGTGTGGAATTAAATGTTGTAAATAAATTAATTGAAATGAGAAAATTTAGAAAGTTTTGTACCGTTACCATAATTGATAGCAAGTTCTGCATTGTCCTAACGAAAATGTGCTTTTTTAACTGAGATAATATTAGTGAATACACTGCCGCGTGAAGCTTATATGTTCCATAAAACGTATAAGGATTAGTTTAATATGGAATTTTTAGGACCAATAACAACAATGGAAAAAAGAAACAATCCCTGTAAAAGCATAATCGATTTTCACAGACATTGTTTTTCAAAAAAAGCGTTCCGTTGAAAAAGGGACGAGGGAGCCGCAGTTACGGCAAGTATACAATTGATGCTGAAACGCATTAGATCTGTTTTTGTCTGTAACTTTGTCCAGAACGGCTAAACAGATTGTATTGGCAATTTTAAAATACATTGTTCGTTTAAAGTTTTTATGTCGCAGTAAACATTTGAGCAAACCCGTTGCGATTAAAACCTACAATAAATAAACAGTTGAAAATATAGGCTGAAATAGTAGGATGTAATTAAAACGACAATGGTTTGTTTATGGGATCATTTTAAGATGTCAGGTGGAGGGGAGCACCAAAGTGTGCCGAAAATATACGCTGAAGGTTCCCAACATTCTGCTGGGTTTGAGTTGTCATCGTTGGTCGTCGTCGTGTAGGTCGTCAATGGAAGGGGACAAGTTCCCGAAGACGACGCCAAAGCTAGCCTCTAGTAGCGGGGAGGAATATATGTACGTATGGTTCGTATAAGCTTATGTTTATGAGATGGGCCCCTTTAATCTTTCCGCGCTTCTACGATTAACAGATCGATGCTGGGTCCAATTCTATCGGTCGCAGACGGCGGAAACAGTTTGTTAAGTTGATTATTGTGAACGAGAAAGATACTGGAATCCGTGAAAAAAGCAGGTTATGACATGATCAAGATCTAGGGTGCCGTTCAACGTACAGGCTATTGTGTTGCCGGCTTGTACAATGTAAGTAAAAACGAGATAAATGGGTAGTTAGAAATTGGTGTATTTCTGTCCTCTCTTAAATTTTGTATATCGTCGTAAAATCATGTATAAAATGAGAATGAAGACGTGTGTAAAGTTTGAGACAATCAATCCCTTGTATTCGCAATAACGACTGACGGGAAACTCTCGGAAACCCTTCAGTCAGAAATGCTAGTCTCGACGGGATTAAAATCCCGGGACCTGCTAGTCAGAGTCGCTGCGCTTTACGTCGAGCCAACACTGTAGGTACAACAGGTAATTCACATGATAACTGAGATAGTTTTTAAATAAACTGATGCCATCGGTATAAAACCAGTCAAGTCTTCTGAATATCAATGACTTAACTACATGACTGGGAGCGCAACCACATTCTGGACTGATTCAGTCTTCTACGACGACGTGACGAAAAACTAGGGGCGCTTCAACTGAATAGGTCATATGCTCCGCCAGTGATAATTCAACGTTAATAAAAAGAAGTTATCGCGTGTTTTTGATTATTATATTGTTTTATAAGTTTTTTTTAAAATTAACTTATTTGATGAAAAGTTAATAGCATTTTTTTTTTATTGAATAAACAAATGCGTTTTGACGAGAATTAAATTTGTAAAATAAATATCATTGAATGTGAAATTTTAGGAAGTTGGTCGTTGTCATTATATGATAGAAGTTCTTCATAGAATTGGGGAGAGATGAAATTGCATGCGCAAAGGATTACGTTGTTTAACACATCTGCGTGCTAACATATGATGCACGGTAAAAGTACATCACGTTGCAATCCTGGAACAACCTGTCTCTGGTTAAAGAGTATCCGAGGGCCAGCGCCTGTTACGAACAGCAGAGCCCAGCTCTGGGCACACTTGTTGACGGGCGGGGATCTTTGTTCTTGTCCTCAATGTGTATGATTCGTCGTCGACCGTACTAGGCGGTAGTCAAGGGGGGGGGGACCGGACGACCACTGCCAGAGCCAGAGCGATGGACTTTGCATTTGTCTCGACAACTATCAGCATAAGAATACCCCTGGTTTAGTTCAACCCCTGCCAGACGGAGAGGAACTGTGAGAAGAAGATAGTGTTCAATGACCACTATAGGCAGAAGATTTTTTATAATCTCTGTTGTGGAACAAAAAAAAAAAAAAAAAAAAACGCCCATTCCAGTTCTGGCTTTGTAATTTGTAAAGGTTACTTTGGGGCACGTCCTAGCAACGAGGCACATATAATACACCAAGGTGTCGTGAATTCAGCCTTGTTGATTCTGGCGCTGTCCGCGGGTTGGGCATGTCGCCGTTGATGGTGTCGGCGCCTACAGGGTTGACTTGGTCGGATGATATTTAATGTTACCCTACTGAAAATTCGTTCGGTGACTACTGGGAAGAATCTCAAAACGAAAGTTTTTAAGTGACGACGAACGTGAGAAACTAGGCGCTTCAACCGGTTAGGGGTTCATATTTGCGCTGCCGGTGTTATGACAATTGACTAGATGAGTTAATGGTTTTATAATTACATTAATTTTATAATAACAATTACAATTATTATTATTACTATTATTATTCTATATTATTATTATGCTTATGACCACTATTAAAATGATGATGTTTATATTATTATTACTAGGAAGAAAACGCTCAGTTGGACGCATTGATAAGCGAAGCACTTGCTATAGCAGACCCACATTGCACATTTTTAAAATTTTAAATTTGCGACGTTTCGCTGTCCACAGGGCCATGTTTCCAAATATTTTATTGCCAAGTGATTTGGGTAAAACAGGTGTGTAAACCTTTACTTTTGGTGAATAAAATCCACCGCCATCTAGAGGACCTTGACTCTTTGGGAAAACTATTTAACTCTTTGTTGACAAATAAAGACTGCTTCCTCGAAAGTATTTTGATTACTTCTAGGTGCAGTGCATTAGTAACTTCGCGCGTCTTTTCGGTGCCATGGCAACGTTACTTTGTTTTATAATGTAATTTCAATCTACCACTACTTATCGGATCAAAACTAAAATTAAATATTAGTGACCGGAACGGAAAGTCTAAAATGATTTGGCTATCTCAGGATTTTGTCCCGTAAGTTAAGGCAAAAAAATTTCGATAACTAATGAACTTTTTAACTTTTGAACGATTTTGGCCACAAAACTAATGGCATCAACGAGGAACGAAGCTTGCGGATGGTCAAATTTCAACTCCCCGATCAGAGCCTCCTTCGAACGTTATGGCGAGACAGACAAACAAACAAAAAAAAAAAAACAAAACCAGTGACTAATTCGGCAGAGTTCAAATGGAAACGCTCGCTCGCTCGCTAATTATTTAAGAGTTTCTAAGTGTATAAGTAACAAAAGAAATAACTAGGAAAACGCTCAGTTGGACGCGTGATAGCGAGCACGTGCTATAGCTAGACCCACAATGCCACCTTTTTTTAAATCTTTAAAATTTCCGACTTCGCTTGTCCACAGGGCCATGTTCTCCGATATATTATTATGCCAAGGATTTGGTAAACCCGTATGTAAATCTGTACTTGGGATAAAATCCACCGCCATCTAGAGGGACCTTGACTAATGGGAATTTTAGGAAAAAATATTTAAACTCTTTAGGTGACAAATAAAGACGCTCCTCGAAAGTATTTTGATTACTTCTAGGTGGCAGTGCAAAGAAACTTCGCGCGTCTTTTCGTTGCATGGAACGTTACTTTGTTGTATAAGGAATCTTCCATCTACACAACTTATCGGATCAAACTTAAATTAAAATATTCGTGACCGGACGGAACATTCTAAATGATTTGGGCTATCTCAGATTTTGTCACCGGTCGTTTGAAAAAAAAACTTTCGATTAACTTTAATGTAACTTTTTTAACTTTTTGAAAGATTTGCCACAAAACTAATGGCATTCAATCGAGGAAACAAAAGCTTGCGGATGGTCAAAATTTCAACTCGATCCGAGCCGCTAGTTGAAACGTTATGGCGAGGAGCATAACAAACAAAAAAAAAACAAACACAACCCCCAAAAAAAAACAAAATCGATTGACAAATTTTTCCGGCAAGAGTCAATGGAAACGCTCGACTTCGCTCGCCTTAATGATGACGAAAGTAAAAGCCAAAACAAAAGTTATATATGAATAAAAATAAAGCTAATTAAGAAAGTGTATGAAGTTTAATTAAAGTTTGTTTTAAATAGAGTACTTTGGCTGAGAAATTGGAAAGTTTGTCGCCTTTATCATATAATAGAAGATACTTCATATGATTGGGAGAAACAAATTGCATGCGCAAGCATCACATTTGGTACATTCGGCTAGCATATGATGATACGGTTAAAGTAATACATGTGTCAAAAGGGTAATAACCTTTTCTTGGTAAGAGATATCTCCGTGGTTAGGCGTGTGTGCCCTATACGAAGTCTAGACCAATACTACCCTTCTCTACGTGAGAGTCGAGATCGTTAGGTGGACGAATTTGTTAGTCAAGGTGGGCATCACCACTACGCAATTTGTCGATTTGCAGCACATCCCAAGAGGCTTGTCGCAAATCAACACTTTGCTTGAATACACTCTTTGACAGTCTGGAACGGGAGAACTAGATGAAATCAACGTCGCGACGCTGGGAAGCTTCCTTAGCATCCCTATCAGCGTGTTCATTTCCTCTATGCCCACGTGTCCAGGTATCCAGCAAAACTCTATTATATAACCCTTAGAGGTTAGTTTTTCTAAATAGAATTGGATGTCTGTACCAAATGATGACTTGGAATACATGAGTTCAAAGCTTTGAAGTGAACTTAAACTATCTGAACACAAAAGGTATTCTCCACAGACGACAACGCGTAGAATGTATTTAGAGCTTCACGGATGGCGAATAACTCTGCAGTGAAAACTGAACAACACGTCGCTAGTCTGAAACGTTTGTTAAGGTGGAGCAATAAAAAGGCACTTCCAAAATTCTTGTCAATTTGGAGCTATCTATGAATACCATAGTAAACATTGATGTTAAAATTAGAAGAAAAATTAGTAAGGCGCTAAACATGAAATTTCAATATAACACAAACACAACGAACAGAACCAAGGTCAGAAATAATAAAACACTTAGCCAAAAGTGCGTCATTCTCAGAAGCACAGAAAAAACCTACGACGACGTAAGAAAAGGGCGCTTCAATCAATTAGGTCGTACTGCGCCGACTGTGATTTTGTAGTTAATGAAATGAGGTTCATGGTTGTTTAATGTTATTTGGGATTAAGGACGCGTCAACCGGAAGGTCATCAATGCACCATCTAACCTAGGGGGGGGGGGGGGAGCCAATGTTGCGTCAGACCAGCACGGGTTAAGGGATGAGTTATATGTGTTCTAATGTTATATATAAATAAGAAATGATGGTGATGATTGTAGAATGATATCTGCGTGTAATAATTTACCCTGGAGCCATTGGAAGAGGAGAGGATAAACACATTCAAAAAATGTTAAATAAATAAAATAAATTGTATTTAGAGTCGACCCACTCAGTTATATCAACTGATTCAGTAAGGACTTTAAAATCAAAAGCGACCCACCAACCCTGTAGGCCCGACGCCAATCGACGAGTAGAGATAACAACCAAAGATCGATATTTTTAATAGGAAATATAGCACTCAGTGGTATAACAGTGCGAAACAACCCGCGAATCAACGCCAGAATCAACAAGGATGATTGCGAACAACTCTGAATTATAGTGCTTCGTTGATAGTACGTCTTCCAAAGCACCATTAACAATACTTCACGACAAGAACTGATGACTAAAGTCTTCAAATCAGGAAGTTAAAAACTTATGAATTTGACGGCGAATCGAAACATGGACCTCTGCCATTGGAAGCAGATACGTAACACCACAAGACCTACGAGCCACACAAACATTTGGGCAACATGATAATAACATGCAGTGGCGCGGCGAACCCTCAATAGGGAAGCTAAGTAGCGTGCGCGGGAAGACTTCCGGGTCACGACGACGACGACGACGTGAGAAACTAGGGCGTTCAACCGGTTAGGTCATAATGCGCCGGCCTCCGTGAATGAAAGTAAATTAGGAAGAGTTATTAATGAGGTATGTGATGATTAGAATTGTTTTCTAAGTGGTATAAATAACAAATCAAACTGAAGATGAAGAAAGTAATAGCAAAAAAAGTCAACTTGGTCACGTGGCCTAGGATAATAACCCGTCTTCGAACATTGCTTACCGTAGCCTCCCGACTGAGGACCAACAATAGTGTATTTAAACCACCCGACGAGAACACTTGATCACGTGGCCGAGGCTAATAACACCGTCTTCGAACATTTGCTCTAACGTACTCCGACTGAGACCAAACATAGGTATTTAAACCACACGACCGAGAACACCAATCTTCGCTACGTATTACAGACAAAGATATTCAACAACTATACCAAGTTAAGAGAGGCGAGTGAAATAAGTACGTGTAATTGCGATGGGCGCGCCGCCGCCCGCTACGACCATAATAGAAAGAGAGCGCGTCTCCACGCAGCAGAATTTGTAAAAAACGGTTGACTTTGAGCCGTCCTAGCAACGATGGAAAAATAATACATTAGAAAGTTGTTCTTAATCGGTTGTTGATTTCTGGCGTTGATCCGCGGAGTGTCGCACTTTCCATACCAATGATTGCTCTATTTTCCTAGTAAAAAAGATCAATCTTTGGTTGGTTATCGCTTACTCGTCGATTGCGTCGGGCCTACAGGGTGCTTGGGCGCTATATGGTTTACGGTCCCACTGAGAATCAGCTATCGTGACGAGAGGGTAGACATAAATACGGATTTGTTATTACTTTATTTATTTCATGTATTGTAAACAAAGACTAGAAAATATTCCCCACCTTCCTCCCCCCCCCCTCCTGCCTAACACCTTATAATGAAATTTACCTTTTAGTCAACAGCGGATTAAAGGAAAATAAAGAACAATTAGGGGTTTGTGGTAGAGGGCTGAATTTGGGATTGTATAATCAGAACAACATAAGAAAAGTGCATGCGAGAGCATGAAAAAAATCCATCCGGTTAAGGGGTGGAAGGGGGTGAAAAAATGATTTTTAATATAAAAAAATTCAAAAATCAACTAAATTTGATCCTAGATTACAAAAATTATTACATATTGTAGATGAACAGTCCAAATTTCTCAATAAAAAAAATATATATCACCAATAGTATTATATAACCAGTTTTGCACCCTTACTGTATTTTTTCACAAATTACCACTGTGCGGAGGATTAGACTACCAGTTACGGGGTAATGATAGGGCTGTGAAATTTTGTCTAAAAACACTCAGAAGAATGATCTCAAAAAATGGCCGAGGAGCCCTCAAAAAAAGTTGCTTGACGAAAGGAGAAAGAGGGGGGGATTGTACTAAAAGGGTGATAAACTAAAAAAAGAAAATCCGTATTCAACAATATTTATTTACAAACGCCCATATTAATGTGTATGTAGATTAAGTCTAAACTTTATTTAAAAAATTAAAACTTTCACAAATATGTAAATCTGATCAGATTAGCGCCTTTTCCCATTTCATAAATTCATCAATATTACGAAAGTGTATCGTGCGACCACTCTTTGTGCACAAATCTCCTAATATTACGACTTAGGACGAAAACAAGATTTGTGATGCGTTGGGTACATTTTTATCAAAGGGACTTGATTCTCATTAACAAATCACTCAATTTTAACGAAAGGTGTATCGTGTTGACCACTCGTTTTGCTTCAAAATTATGCCAATAGTAAGGAAAAAGGATAAAAAAGTTTTTTAACACCTTAGGTACAGTTTCATCCAATGGAACTTGACCCATTTTCAACAAGGTTACTCATTTAACGAAAGTGGGTCGTGTGGACCACTCGTTTTGTTCAAAATTATGCCTTTTAATAAGAAAATTATAAAAAAAAGTTTTTAAACACCTTAGGTCAGTTCACTCAATGGACTTTGACCCCATTCAAAAGTTTAATCAATATAACGAAAGTCTATCAGTGATGACTCGTTTGTCTCAAATATCATATATAACACTGATATTTAGGACGTATAATTTTTATAAGATTTTGATGACACTTGTCATACACACTTGAAAAATGGGCAAAAGTCTTGAGTGAAAAACTGTACCTAAGGTGTTAAAAAACTTTTTTCTAATTTCTTATTAAAAGGCATAATTTTGAACAAAACGAGTGGTCACACGACACACTTCGTTTAAAATTGAGTAGCATAACTCTGTTTAAAAATGGGGTCAAAGTCATTGAGTGAACTGTACCTAAGGTGTTAAAAACTTTTTTACCTTTTTCGTACTAGTCGGCAAATTTGAACAAAAACGAGTGGGTCACACGATACACTTTCGTTAAAACTTGATGTGAATTTGTTAAAATGAGATCAAAGTCACATGAGTAAAAATGTACCAAAGCATCACAAAATCTTGTTTTCGTCCTTAATCGTAATATTAGGAGAATTTGTGACAAAAAGGAGTGATCGCAGATACACTTTCGTAATATGAGGAACTTTATGAAAAATGGGAAAAAGGGCGCATAATCTGATCAGTTTACATATATGGTGAAATTTTACTTTTTTAAATTAAAGTTTAGACCTTAATCTACAATTACACATAATATGGCGTTAGCGTTGTAAATATAAATTGAAACGGATTCTTTATTTTTAGTTTATCAAACCCTTTAGTACACCCCATCTTTCTCTTTAAGCAAGCAACTTTTTGAAGGTCCTCGGGCCAATTTTTGAGATCATTCTCTGAGTGTTTTAGACAAAATTCACAGCCCTTCACTTAACCCGTATAAAAAAACTGGTAGGCAATCCTCCCAGCACAGGTGTAAATTTCCGCGAAAAAAGACAAAGGTTGCAAATCTGGTCATATAACATATATGGTGGATATATATTTTTTTTATTAAATTGAGCGATTTTATTACAATATGTAATAATTTTGTAATATTTTAGGATCAAATTTGTTTGATTTTTGATTTTTTTATATTGAAAAATGCCATTTTTTCACCCCTTCCACCCCCTTAACCGGACAGGATTTTTTCAGGCTCCTCGAGGCAATTTCTTAAATGTTGTGGAGTATACAGCCAAAATCAGCCTCTACACCTAAAACCCCTAATTGTTAGCTAATACCGCCTAGCTATTTTGAAGTCAATCGATCCCAAAATTTTTTGGGGGGGTGTTTTTCCCCAAAGGGGGGGGGGTTCCCTTTCCATGGACATTACATGTCCAAACATTCTATAATGCCGTCGGTACGCGGTGGCACATGTGATAGGGCGCGGTCTCAGCGTATGGCACTACGAGGAACGTGGGTTCGTATCCGCCATACACATTATGATGTTTTAGTACCCGTCTCATCGTCATCTAACACACTCATCGTCCGAATAGCCGAAGTGCATAATTATGAGACTTAAGAACAGAAATACCAATGTATAGATTCGTCACATAACCATAGCTTCACATACAAGACAATCTCACACGATTTATAACACTAAAAACTGTCGCGACTCGCGATAACCTAGCGCACGCATACTAAAATTAGACACAGTCCAGTAAGCACAATAGCAATGGAGTATATCCAGTATACGTCCCGATAAACCTAGTTACACGCACGCTACTACAATAGCACCGTCTTCACTATCGTCGCATAGACCTAGCTGCACGAACACTAGAACATAAACACACGTTTAACACTAGACATCGTCGCGCTAGCTCTAGCTGCGACCTCCCCGCCCCCGTGGAAGGTTCCTGTACGGACTCTACGAAGCCATAATTGTTCAGATAGCCGGATGCATCAGTGAGGCATGTGCTGCACTCTGCCGGGTAGAATGCCACACTGCACAGGCGGATGCGATACTTCACTAGCAGTGGCGTACCACCCCAAGTAATCGGGGTGGAGTGAAACGGTGCGACGTACCGAAGCAGCTAACAGAAAAAAAAGAAAAAAAAAATACATTCCAGCCATAAGAGTCAAGGTGGAGGACGCCTCGCTACGATCGCTGAATTAAAATACGCACTATTTAATTTTATGCCAGACCTAGATGACTTGGTTTGGTTCATTCGGATATGGGTCCCGGTCAACCGTAAAGTTGATAATACGCACTTTATACTAGGGATATGGGGAGCGTGGGGCCTGTTGGTACAGAACAGCCACGGGTATAGGGGAGTAGTCAAAGAAATGGGAGGTATCCACGACGACGATTACCAGTGCTCGCCTCTAGTTTGGGGAGTAATATTACTCCCCTACACTAGATGATGTTTGCGAGGTTTATATTGAATGGCTTTTGTACAATTAGCAGAGCAATTCTCTGGGCCAATTCTACCTTGAACCTAACACGTATTAGATGATAAAAAAATACTGTTAGGGGGGAGAATTGACGTGCCGTCCACCATGTCTAGGCGTATCATCTAGTGGAAGTGGTTTATAGGGAGATAGTGTTGATGGTTCATGTTAACGCAGGGGAGATGAAGGGTTTTTGTATTGTAAATGTTAATGGATGGTTTTGTTGGAAAGTTACTTAAATAAATGCATTTGTAATTAAAAACTGCGTTAATGTGTAGTCTGAGCATGGGATCACCATTTTAAAGTCTATTTCAATTAATACGCCAATTACTCAATATACTACGTTATAAAACTAGGGCGCTCAACCGCTTAGGTCATAATTGCGCCGCCTGTGATGTTTTACTAAACTGTTTTTTTTGTTTATATGGATTAAGTGACACGGTCAACCGTTAGGTCACAACTCTAAACATTAAGGGATGGGAGGGGCCAATGCATCAGAACCAAGCCAGGTAAGGGGTGGAGGGGTTTTCACACGTCGCGGTCGTCATCGTCTTTGTCATCGTTCAGTTGTGCCATTGTCATTGTAGTCGGAGAGGTCGTCAGGAAGCGGGCGGTGTTTCCGACGACGATTGCCCAGAGCTCGCTTCTAGTTTGAGGAGTAAATGCTGTCCATTTTACTAGCTGATGTTTGGCGAGGTGACTTTTCTCTTTCCTCGTTCTTTTGAGAAGTAGCAGAGCCAGTGCTCTGGGTAATGCTACCCCGGGCCCAGACGGGTGTATCCCAATGAGTAAGTCCAGCTGCTAACGTAAGTCTCACTGTGAAGCTAGGCATACCAATGAGAGAGTAACTTCCTCTCATCATTGGCTGATACATATCGACGTGCATTCACTTGTCCGTGTAGCTGTGCGCCTCAGTAGTATAGAGATGCATGCTTCAAGGTGTATTATAAATCCTTCTTGTTACGTCCAACTTGTGAAGCTAACATTATAATTATTTTATGACTATATAACATTTCCCCCCTTTAACGACGAACTGAGAGACTGGGCTCTTCAATCAGTTAGGCATATTGCGCCGCCTTGATATTGAAAGTATATGAAATGCGTGAGGGTGTGACTTGATGATTCTATCGCTCTATTTTAAAAATGAGGCTAGTGTATAAGAAAACATAAATGATGGTGATGATAGTAAAAACAAAAGGAAATTTTGTATTAGAATAAAATAAATAAATTAAAGGGAATATGTTTAATGTGAATGAGATATTGCGAACGCTGTTTTAAGCGCGTTAATGGATGAGTGTTTTGTAAGTTTTAGTTGCGTAGGACCATCTTTCCTTTCAAGTGCTTTTTGAATGCATTGTAGGTGATTGTGGACAAGTTTATATTGTACGTGTTTACTTTTTATAAAAAACCTAAAAGTTTCTTAATATTTAAACCTTCATTCTAGGGATTCTGGCTAATTTTAAAACTTTTCTTCAAAAGGCAATTCATCACCATTACCTAAATGTCCCGACGACGACCCAGAGCTCGTCAGTAGTTGCAGGAGAAGAACACCCCTAATCACGGGCCCTAAAAACCACGCAGAAGGTTGTGAGTTACTATTTAATCAACTAAAACTTAGAATGAGAAACATTAAACATACTTCGTTTTAATAGACGACTGTGAGAAACGTTAGGGCGCTCAAAACGGTTGGGTCATATGACGCCGCCTGTGTGTGATATTGACCATGTGAGTCTATGAAATGTGTTATGGTGTGTTTGGTCTTATATGTTTTCTAAGTTTATAAAAAAAATAAAATAGATATAAGAGGGAAATGAATGAACGAGTAAAACACATGAAAGGTCGGCCCACCAGCTAAATCGAGTGAACCACTTCCCCTCCGCCCACTAATCTGGCCGTGGCCCACTTCTCTGAAATGCCCTCATAAGTAACCACCCCCCCCAACTTAAAGCGATAATCTGATGTTAGGGGAACTTCTCTGGATTCACACGACTGGAGCAGCGGACAAAGTGCTCCACAAAGCAACACATACCAAACTCGGCAGAAGTCAAAGAGTTCTTTAGTAGAATGTAAAGAGGAAATTAATTTATATATAGCGTCGGGTAAATTCGGTTATTCCGCAGGACGCGCCTTCGAAAGAGACAGGTCTCAATGGGATAATCGGATTGTGGTAGAAGTATAGAGAAGAGGGAGAAACTGGGCGGATATAGGGGATGAATTATCATTGATAACAAGCCCCACCGTGTAGAGGAGGAACTTGAAGGGTTTTGCTGAGCACCACAAATGTTATCACACAAACGACATGATCAGGATTATGGGTCGTCAAAACCGATTATGTTATTAATGCGCCCCCGCCTTGAAAATTTTATGAACTAAAAGTGTGAATTTTTTAATAAGTAATTCGGTATCGTTTCAATTCCCCCCCCCCGAATTTTAATTCGCAATCGAAAATATTTTATGACATGGATAAGGGCAAACTGTGATAAATATTGTCAAAATGAATTAAGAGTAAAATTACAATTGGGTGATAACGAAAATATCATGAACCTGGTTCTAGTTGTATTTCGCGTGAACTTTATTTCATAATGTGCCTGTTTGCGTCTGGCAATATATCATACATTTCATACGTACATTATTCAGTGTATGTTGTGTTAACTAATCCAATAGGCCGGGCTCATTGTTTTATTATTAAATCAGGTCTGCAGGGTGGACACTCGAGGCTCATGTTAACGTCCCTCTGGAGAATCACCCTAATGTGTTATAATGCGGGTGGTTCATCCGCTCCCAGGTATAACAAAGCATTAGTTTGGAGTCCACGGCGTCCTCTTGGGTTTCTTCTTGCTCGGTGTAGTAACGTTCACTTATCTATTAAATATACAGTTTACCAATATCTGTGACTCTATCCAGCACAACCCAGGGAAGCAGCCACTCTAGCCTAGGGGGGCGGGGAGGGCACGACCATGCTGGGGCAGGCAGAACCAGCACGGGCGGGGGAGGGAGAAGGGAGAGGGGTCGTCGCGGTCGTCGTTGTTCTTCGTACATCGTACGTGTAGTCATGATCGTCGACGCGTCTTGGGAGGTCTTCAAGAGAAGGGGGAAAATTCATGACGACGAACGGCTACGTTCTCCTTGGTTTTAGGGAGCTGATGCTTACGAGTGAGGACTTTATTCCATCCTCTCGCTTTTCACGATTTAGACGAGCCATACTCTGGGTCGTCAAAATCTACCTCGGGACCAGACGGGGTTACAGAATGAAAAAGCAAATCATAGAGTAGGCAATATGACAAGAATTTAAAAAACAAGTTCTATGTACTATGTGGAGGTACTTTTGCTGGTAATGAGTTTGGACAGACACACGCACAGACGAGAGGACAGAGAAGTTGAAGCTTGCATGAGAGATGTGCTGCCCGAAAACCGTAAGATTTATAACCCCCACCCCCCCCGCTCAGGGCGGAGAGCAATCAGTGTGAGGCTAGTTACCCGCATGCAACGCGTGCCTACACCCACGCACTTCCAGCCGAGGTCCCTCATCAATCCCACGGGAACAGGAAGAATAGCAGGGATCCACAATCAATGATTTGGACCCTGACAAGGTAGCGTGTTGTACGGTCCTCTCTTCGAGTGCGATGATTGAATGAAGAGAGAGCGTTTTCTCCCAAGTGAAGCCGCGGCCATCGAGGCCACAGAGAACAAACACGAAAGACCACGTATAAGAACTAGGGCTCTTCAACCGGGTAGTGGTTGGGTAGTAGGCATGTTGCGCCGCCTGCGATATTGAAGTTAATGATATGAGTTTATGAGTGTTTGGAGCCACTGCCTCCTAGATGTTCGTCGTGGCTCCCTCGTTACCGACTGTCCACGCGCCCAGTGTTAATTGTTATCCAAAAAGCGCTATTACCGTCCCCAAGAGCTTTCTTTGTTTTGATGTTGTGTCACATTAAATGTCATCTCTCATGTATTTTACTGTGAATCCAACTAAATTGATGTTTAGTCGTATTTTGTATACGTTTCACTGACATGGTTTTGCAGATTAGAATATACAAATGTCTAGTTATATTAGCGGTAATTTACAAAGTAGATATTGATAACTTGTTGTTTGATAAAATATAAGGCAAGGGCTAATTAATAGCAGTTATTTTATCTATAGGGCATATGCCTCCTATTCCTAATCATATTAAAAACAAATAGGCTTAGGTAGCCTACTTGGGTCCCTAGTCTGAGCTAGGCCACGAGCTAAACAAATTATTTCCATCAAAGCAGTGGCCGTGATAAATGGGGTCGCTGGGGGGGGCCTGGGTGGCACAATTCCTACTTCCCTGTGTTCATGCAAAAGAAAGACCTACTTGTTTAGTTAGATAATGGCATCCGTTATCTTACAACTTCTTGCACGCACCCCATTGCCTATTATGAAGGAAAAACACAGCTCAACTCTGGCATGATGACTTTTAATCGTATGCAGATCGTATGTGAAACAACGAAAACAAAGAAAGCTCTTGGGGACGGTAACTAGCGCTGTGGGAAAAAGTGCGAATTGTCTTCAACAATCAAAACCTGTCGCGTGGACAGGCAGGGAACGAGGAGCCACGACGAACATCTAGGAGGCAGTGGTTTGGAGATTATATTGGTTTTTAAGTTTATAAAATAAGATTTTTGTTTAAAGGGATCGTTCACCTCTTATGTAAAGGTGTACCCAGACATCTATTTACCTAAGTAGACTCCATTTACAACAAATTCTTTCGCGCATAAAATCATAATCACTATATATTAATTGTTAAATATGTAATGAAATTGGACTACGTTTTCGCCACTTCGCTGTACTGGCAACAAACGCACGACACGGCTGGCTTCCGAGGGTCTAGTATAGCAGTGTCGCGGCGAACTGAGTCATCGTATTGGACATTTAAGATGCTTGGCGAGGGGGGAATGACATGTAGTCAAGTATGGGCATACTTCGCTTCAAATTAGGGTTGAAATAAAAACGCACATCGCCATGTGTATCGGCTCAAGTGTCAGTGTAGGGTGTTTACGAAGTTATGCGTTTGACAATTGACGTTCATAAGCGCACAGCGCCACAACTGTATCACATACAAAACCTCGTTACACCTAGCTGAAATATTATTACTGCGATGCCTAGTACGTTATTTATTCATCCTTTGTTCGAGTATGCTGTTGATGTGGATTTTTAATCTTTGTTGTGTTTGAAGGTCTTCTAATATATATAGAATAAGATATTACTATGAGTGGGGGTGCCTGCATACTGAAACGATATAAACAAAAAGCGATAAGCTAAGGGCCCTAAAAAAGGGAGAGAATAAACATAACCACTGCCCAGAAAAGAACCTTACGCTGACCTCTTCACATCAGTGGATACGTGCACTCGTTTCGATCAATCGTTCATGATGACATTGAGGAGTGGTGTAATAGGTACAAAAAAATAAGAAGTTTATATACGTAACAGGCAAGCGACATTATTCGTAGTGGTGTGTAGAGTTGTACACAAAAGTCAAAAATGTCAAACGACACAGAGTGAAATCGTTGCGATCGCAGAGTTGACTATTGGTGAATACTTGAACACTTGAGTCGGGCGCATGTTATAATAACTATGCATATAGTTGTTGGGCATCAGATGATAGTTTCAAACTGTTTTCAAAGATGTTTCAATATTTTACGCCACGAAAAGCTTGGAAAAAAAACATCCATCAGACAAATAGAGATAAAACATTGATGTCTGGTGCGTAATTAAAAAAAGCATACCTCTCATTGTTATGACTATTTACAAACAGAAATGATCAAAACAGGCAAATAGATTGGTTATTCATTCCTGTATATACAAGTGTGGTATAAGGCGGCTGTAAAATAATAAAATACAGATATTAAGAGAAATCTAAAATAAAATGCCGAGCTGGATAATTGAAACATTAATTGTTATCGGTTACATGATACAATACATGCCTAACGCCGCAGAGAGTATTCGGGAGGTCGCGAAACGATCCTCACAACTGGCAAATCCTGATATTTACAAGATTAGGAAAATGCTGTCAGCCCATTGCGTTTGGAAATACTGTAATCATGTAATTTCACTTATTGTGGAAGAATAATATTTTTAAAGCAATAACCAAATCACTTTTTTTTTAAAGTGCAAGTAATCCTCTGTATCATGGTGTGTTGTCGTTGTGTGTGTAAGAAATCGCTATCGCGTGTATTATGGTTGTGGTAATTTGTTGTTGTATAGGGCAATACTATTCAACTCCACTACTGTCCTACCTGTCATTTATTTGTAAAATATAACTTCATAAGAACGTGCACAATATAATATTATCCATTAAATTGACGGACCAATAACGTATGTGTTTACAAAACAGGGTCGGTTTAATTGCAACTCTAACGTATTAGTTAATCCAGATATCGCAGGCATTGGCTTTGTTTTAGTAGAAACAGACTATCTCGACAGATTAGACCGGGGACCTGCCTCGCGCGTTTACTCGCGCTCGTAGCTGTGTGTGTTGCAAACACCTCGCCCGCTCCGTACCAAGTGACGTCAATGACCCGAAGCGCGCCGATGATTTAAAGACCCCTATGACGTAGGTCTGGAAATAACACAATGAACTTAATTTATATGTTCGACTTGGTTTTAAGAATACTGTTAAAGAGTAGTGAAACGGGCCTTTAATTGATTGAGATAAAGGCTCGTCAAACCGCTAGGACTTAATACGCCGTCTAGAGGGGCTGTGGGGAGGAAAGTCAATGCTGGTCAGGGTCCGAACAAGGCAGGATAGGGAGGAAAGGCCGGGGGTGGGGGTGTCACCATCGTGCTCATCATATGAATATCGAAGATGCATGTTCCTTGATTTCCAGTCAAAGTGTGTGGTCAGTCCCCATGTATGAGTTAGATTACATCACGGATGTTGGAGAAGGTGATTTAATTTGCAATTGTTGGATTTTACAAAGGGAGTAGGAGGTTTCAAGACGACGAAGGCAAGAGACTTCGCTTCTCAGTTTCGAAAAATGATAATTACATATGGTCATATTGTCATGTTTTTATTAATTTTTATGATGCATTTTTAGTCTCGGACTGACCTTCCGCCACCTCTCCACCCCCACCCCGCCCCACAACAAAAATGGTTCCAAAGCTCCAGATCGTATTAAAGGATTGTCAATCACTAGTATCTTATTTGTTAATCGGTTCTGTGTTAATAACAATGGTTTTAAGAGGTATGAATTAGGCATAGCAATGTTAAAGACACTTGTGCTCCCGGGACTCTTGACCCTTTCTAACCTTTCAAACCACAAATAACCACTTCACGTGTTATATTGGCGGCACTTGTTTATTGATTGACCCTAAATCTACGTGGGCGCGTAATTTAAACACGACTCTCCTTTCGCCAAATATTATGGATTTTATAGTTATTTCTTTGTAAATTGGATATTATAAAATCATGTCATACAATTCCTTATGTGTAAATGATATTTCTGAAAAACAAAGTCATGTTCCCCTATTAATGTTATGGTTATTTGGTCTCAAGTTACAAAATACACCTCGGATTGTTCCCGGGTTGTACCGTGTGCCCGGTGCACACCTTGGACGCAGGACATAATGTATGTGGCCCCGATTATACGACCGTCAGAGGAAAACTAGGCGCTTCAACCGGTTAGGTCATATTGCCTCGCGTGTGATATTGTCAGTTATTGAAATAAGTTTATGGTGTGTTTGAGGATTATATGTTCCTACGTTTATAGGAAGGAAAAATAGTTTTTTGTAATGATAGTAAAAACAATTAGATATTATTCTATAATATATAAGATAAAATAAAAAAATTTTATTTAAGAGTCTACCACACTCAGTCAAATAATGTTTTTCAGGTGGGAATAAATTAAAGACGACCAAGCCAACACTGTAGACGCCAGCAACCATTCTACGAGCAACAATGTCCAACTCATTATGTCAAACCAAGTCAAACTTGGTTCCAACAGTTTGGATAGAAGGTAACTGATTGTGACGATAAAAACGCCCTTCATGCAAAAATGTCATTTAGCTCCATATAGATCCTATATCCATATATTTTTATACATTTCTACTGGTGACATTGTGGACACTCTGAGCCTCTGCTAGTCATCGTCAACACTCCCTGTTACTGTTAGAAGCACAGTTACCAGGCGACTTGTGTGAGGAAGTGTGCTCGCAAAGCACGTGCATGTGCTAGCGACCATGTAAAATGTGCACAAAACACAACAAATGCCCACTTTCACAACACAAAAAAAACCACTTCACAAGAGCGTTGTTTAAATTGGAATATGACATGTAGTCAAGTTGGCATACTCGCTCAAATTAGGTGAAATAAAAACGCATGCCATGTGTATTCGGCTCAAGTGTCAAGTGTAGAGGTGTTTACGAAGTTATGCCCGTTTTGACAATTGACTTCTAAGCGCACAGCGCACTAACTGTATACACATACAAAACCTCGTACACCTAGCTCAAATATATATTTACTGCCGATGCCAGTACGTTATTTATTCATCCTTTTGTCGAGTATGCTGTTGATGTGGATTTTTAAATCTTTGTTTGTGTTTGGAATGGTTCTTCTAATCTATATAGCAGTATTATGAGTGGGGTGTGCCTGCATACTCGAACGATATAAACAAAAAGCGATAAGCTTATGGGCCTAAAAAGGGAGAGAATAAACATTAAACACTGCCCAGAAACCTTACGCAGACCTCTTCACATCAGTTGGACACGTGCACTCGTTTCGATCAATCGTTCATGATGACATTGAGGAGTGTGTATAGGTACAAAAAAATAAGAATGTTTATTATACGTAACAAGGCAAGCGAATTCTATTCAGTAGTGTTCGTGTAGAGTTTGTACACAAAATGTCAAAATGTCAAACGACAAAGAGTGAAATCGTTGCGACGAGAGTGACTTTATTAGTGAATTACTTGAACATGAGTCGGCGCAGTGTATAATAACTATGCATATAGTTGTTTTGGGCAGATGATAGTTTTCAAACGTTTTCAAAGATGTTCTCAATATTTTACGCCACGAAAAGCTTTGGAAAAAAACATCCATCAGTACAATAGAGAAACATTGATGTCTGGCGTAATAAAAAAAGCATACCTACTCATTGTTTATGACTATTACAAACAGAAATTGATCAAACAGGCAACATAGATTTGTTATTCATTCTGTATATACAAGTGTGGTCATAAGGCGGCTGTAAATAATAAATATACAGATTATTCCATGAGAAACTAAAATAAAATGCCGCTTGGGATAATGAAACATTAATTGTTAATCGGTTACATGATACAATACATGCATAACGCGCGAGAGTTATTCGGGAGGTCCGCGAAACGATCCTCACCACTGGCAATCCTGACATTTACAAGATTAGGAAAACTGCTGTCAGCCCATTGCGTTTTGGAAATACTTTAATCATGTAATTTCACTTATTGTGGAAGAATAATTGTATTTTTAAATGCCATAAACCAAATCACTTTTATTTTTTTAAAATGGCAAGTAATTCTGTATCATGTGTGTGTTTGTGTGTGTGTGTAAGAATCGCTATCGCGTGTATTATGTTGTTTGTATTTGTTGTTGTATAGGCAATACTTATTCAACTCCACTACCTGTCCTACCTGTCATTATTGGCAACATATAACTTTATAAGAAACGTGCAATATAATATTTATCCCATTAAATTGACGACAATAACGTATGTGTTTCAAACAGGTGTTGGTTTAACTCTAACGTATTGTTAATCAGATGATCGCAGGCCTTCGGCTTTTTTTAGTAGAACAGACTATCTCGACAGATAGACCGGGACCTGCCTCGCTGCGTTACTCGCCGCTAGTAGCTGTGCTGTGTTGCCAACAACCTCGAACGACTCAGTACCAGTGACGTATCACTGACCGACGCGCGCTACCGATTGAATTAAAGACCCCTATGCCGTAGGTCTGGAAAATTATTACACAATGAACTGAATTTTTAGTTCGTACTTAGGTTTAAGAAAACTTTGTTAAAGAGGTGAACGGGCCCTTTAATTTGATTTGGATAAAGGGCTCGTCAAACCGTTAGGGACTTTAAATAAGCCGTTCTAGCAGGGGGGATGTTGGGAGGCAAGTTCCCAAGATGGTAAGAAAAGGGCCACGGATAGGGAGGAACCAAGGCGGGGGTGGGGGTTGTCACATCGTGCTCATCATGAATATTCGAGATGTCATTCCTTGATTTCCAGTCAAAGTGTGTTGGGTCAGTCCCATGTATGAGTTAGATTACATCACATGTTGGAAAGGCTGATTAATTTGCAATTGTTGGATTTTATCAAAGGGAGTAGGAGGTTTCAAGACGACGACTGCAAGAGATCGCTTCTAGTTTCGAAAAATGATAGAGTACCTCATGTCATATTGTCATGTTTTTATTAATTTTTATGATGCATTTTTAGTCTCGGACTGACCTTCCGCCACCTCTCCACCCCCACCCCGCCCCACAACAAAAATGGTTCCAAAGCTCCAGATCGTATAAGGATTTGTCAATCACCTATTATATTATTTGTTAATCTGTTTGTGTTTAATAAAACGTGGTTTTTAAGAGGTATGACTAGCATAGCAAGTGAGACACTTTGTGCTCCCGGGCCTCTTGACCCTTTTTAACCTTTCAAACCACAATTAACCACTTCACGTTTTATATTGCTCGGCACTTATGTTATTGATGACCCTAAGTTACTTTGGGCGGAATTTAAAACACGACTCTCCCTTTCGCCCAAAATATATTGGATTTTATTATTATTTCCTTGTAAATTGGGATATTTATAAAATCATGTCATACAAATTTCCTTATGTGTAAAATGTAGTTTCTGAAACCAAGTCCTGTTCCCTATTATGTTATGGTTATTTGGTCTCAAGTTACACATACACATCGGATTGGATCCCGGGTGTTCCCGTGTGCCCGGTGCACACCTTGGACGCAAGGGACATAATGGATGTGGCCCCTGATTATACGACGTGAGACAATAGGGCGCTTCAAACCGCGTTAGGTCATATTGCCTCGCGTGTGATATTGTCAGTTATTGAAATAAGTTTATGGTGTGTTTGAGGAATATATTTTCGTTCCTAAGGTTATAGAAGAAAAATAGTTTTGGTAATGATAGTAAAAACAATCAGAATATTATTCATTTAATATATAAGATACAAATAAATAAATTCTTATTAGAGTCTACCACACTCAGTCAATAACTGATTTTTCAGTGTGGACATTAATTTAAAGACGACCAAGCCAACACTGCTGTAGACGCCAGCAGAACATCTGACGAGCCAAACAAGGATCCAACTCATTATGTCAAACCAAAGTCAAACGTGGTTCAACAGTTTGCATAGCAGGTACATCTATTGTGAGATAAAAAGCCCTTCTGCAAAAATGTACATTTAGCTCCATATAAGATCCCCCCATATATCCATTATATTTTGATACATCCTTCTGGGGACATTGTGGACACCTGAGCTCTGCTACGTCATCGTCAATCACTCCCTGTTACGCTTTAGAAGCCACAGTTACCATGGCGATTGTGTGAGGAAGTGTGCCTCGCAAGCACGTGCATGTGCATGACCAGGAAAC
>JAMZAV010007470.1:0-30637 GCA_024449915.1 Sweltsa coloradensis
CTGCTACTTGACAAAGTAGTAAGACTTACCAAGTGGTGTCTGCTCTGGAGCGAAGCTGCTTGCGATGCAGAGTACAGAGAACGAGCGCTCAGAGGGCGGCAGACGGCGATGGGTGGAGAAGAGAGTGGTGGCGCCAGACTGCAAGCAAAGAACACTTGTGTTGAGTATGACATCATTGCTAACTTGCATAAAATACAGGGATGTTGCATTTTGTATTTGCACTGGTCAGCACAACTTATCTTATCTGGAAAGCATTTTAATTTTTTACTATTTTAGTTATGTTAGTTTATCGTAAGTTTGACTGTTAAGAAGTACATACAACACCCAAATGGAAAAGATTTCTAGAAAATTGATCAATATAATTTCACCGCCGGCTTGAAGAGAATTTTTATATGTATGTGCAGTTTTCTCACCTAAACAGAGCTGTGCACAACTTGAGGTAGGCTGGGTCTCCACTTGAGGTAGTCCGGGCTGGGCTGGCGAGAGCCTTGGGCAGTATGGCAGGCGAGCAGAGTAGAGCGGGGTAGACACTGCCAGACGTACTTGCATAGATATTCACCAACCGGTATACCGGACGTTGTATCATAGATTGCCTGTGAACAAAGAAAATAAACAGGTATGAAATTTAACTAGTTAACGATGGGTTCAATTTTGCACCCCAACAATAATATGAGATGAGCCAATACAGAAGGCACCATGAGCTTTCGAGTAACTGTCAGATAGTGATTCACAAGGTAAGATAAGATGCATGTGGACATGTGGAATGGACTATTTAATTAGCTTGATAATTAGAGATGTGTATATAGCATTTTCTAAAGTCATTTTATAGCGTTTTATAGTATCTATTTTTTGGCTACTTTTAAAATCTTTTGTATGAAGTTTTTTCATATATTTACTTTTAAATTATGTCAATCTAATAAAAATGTGTAAACAAATTATAGGATGTAAAATAAGACTGGAAAACCAAGTTTTAATTGAAAAAAAATAGTGCTTTGTAGCATCTATTCACAAAACGTTATTTTCTTGTATCTCTATTGAAAATATATTTGAACAGGATGTATTTTTTTTTTTACAAAAGTCTCAAAATTACAAGTAAGTAGTTCACACAGAATACAGGATTGAGATAATTTTACTCACCACTTTTAGTCAATGCTGGAATCTTCCTGGATCCATGCATCAAGTAGCCTTGTGGGTGACAATAGCATCGCAGAGCGGTGAAGCAGAGGGAGCTGGTTCCACAGTCTGAAGTTCTCTTGCCGACATCCACCAGTAGTGTTCCTGTAACAATACAAGTTCAGTTAGCTCTTAGCATAGGTGTAGGGGGGGATGACCAGTCTTGAATTCACAACTAGGATTGCTCAAATTTGTAAGCTAATGTAGTTTTAGGGCACTTAACAGTCGAGCTATCAGTGCCCATTCAAATTTGTTTCATTCAATAACTAATGCTCATTTATTGGGTACCTTTATATAAATCCTAGCTCTGATTTTTGAAGTTAACATAATACAATCATGCATGAGCATTATTGCTGGGATTTTATTATCGTAGATGACCTATACTTTGCCGATTTCTCCCCCCACCCCCTTGCACTGGAAGAAGGTAGACTTTACATCAGAAAATTACTAGAATGGGACTAAGAATATGTACCCATAAGCAAAACCTTTTATTTAATTTAAATTAAATAAATGTGAGGGTGGGGGTGTTATGAAACACAACAACTCACCTGGAATCTTGTCTTGATTGCGTCACTATAGTTGTAGGCTTGTAGCGAGAGATAAGGTGGAGAATCCCCCCTCCCCTCCCCCAAGCCGCGCAGACAGCAGTGCCATGTTGAATGACAGACATCAGCTGGGAGCCTGGAACACAAAGATGAACCAACTGTTAAAACCTACGCCAAGCACCAAGAGTTTGATAAATTGTAGCCTACAAACAACCAAAGGTTTTAGAGAACAACAAACGAACTGAATTAAATCACGGACGAATGCGCTATCATATCACAACTGATAATACTAGTTCATTGAAAAATTAACCAAGGTCATTTCCTGTAATAGCATGCGTATCAATAAATGCACATACCATTCACGACGAAGAGGGTACGAAAGATATGAACCAGAAGATGATAACGGGTTCTTTAACATTTTGACCTTGAAAAGTACGGAATTATGAACTTTGTAACAAAATTGAAGACGCGAATTTTTGCGAATTGGACACAAAGCGTTACAAACATAACCAGTGAAGTTGGTACATTCATGGTGCCTTCATCGTGTATCGTGTTTCGAACCTATGCACTTCACAAGTCAGATTGAATAATTACACACACAGACTAGGCTACGTGAAAATAAGCGGGTCTCTGATTTAACCACACACTCTGGTATTAACCTGGACAGGGTCACGGTTTAACCAGAGCAGAAAAATATAGGCAAAAAGCTGTCTAGTTTAAGCAATTGATGAAACGCAAAAATTACAGTTGAATTCAGTAATTTGGATTTAAAATTAAATCGAGCAATATGGATTAACCGACAGAAATAGTAGAAAAGAACCGCGTTATTGGGGTTTAGAAGCTGCGGATACGAAGGCTGTTGGCACATGTTATTGAATTCCTAACCGTTAAACGAACGCGACCTAAGAAAATATACAAAATTCCCCAAAAATAAACGTAATCACCAACACATAGTTTCACAACGGTGGATATTATGTACAAATAACTAGGTAAATGAATAGGATGGCTAGAAATAAAATGAGATTATGTAGACGAGACATGATTTTGAATTCCTAACGGTTTTCAACGAACAAGAGGAAAAAATCAAAATTGTTCCAAATATTCGTGTAAATTGATAAACGAAAAGCAAATTGTAACGAATCAATTCATAATGAAGGATATTATGTAATAATAATTAGGAAAAGAAATAGGATGGCTACGTATAAAACAAGATGTAATGTAGACTTTGCAACGAAGGAATGCACGCTTACCTTGCTAGCGTAGACCCGACCGGTGTTGTCTGCTCGAAGACTGGATTGCAACTGACGCGCCCGCGGGCTGCGCCGGGCTATCACAGACTGCAGACTAGCAAGAGTTATCTGTGACGTATTATCAACCAATCACAGTCGCTTTGTCTGGAATGTTCGGAAATACACAACGCAATTTGACGATAATTCGAGTCAAATGAAAATTACATTTATAAACTTCGATCATCAAAAAATAAAACATTAATTTCTGTGTTTAATACGACATCACTGTATGTTGTTATTTAAACTAGATTATGAGATGAATTTGGTGTACCTACATTGTGTGCTGATCGGTTTGGGGATACGGTCACCTTCGTGAGTCGGCTCCGAGGATGACGTAGTAGGCCTACTAGATAGGGCGTACGTGCAGCAGCACAGATGCCCGACTAGACCAGGGCTTGAGTCCCGGATGACATTGGCTTTATCATCATCCACTCAGCGTCTCGAATAACAGATGAACGTTTAAATAAGGTTGATTTATAATCTACCGCGGGGGTGAGGGCGGTCATAGATTCTGGTTCGTGGGAGTCGAGACGAGAATTATTATTAGCTGACAGACAGACAGACAGACATACATACAGGCAGAAAGCAAACAGACAGACAGACACAGTGACGTGGTGAACCCTTCAATTGGATGGAGGCAAGCCCTTCAAAACAGGACCCCCCACCCCCCATTTAGAACTTCCAAACAAACGGGGGGGGGGGGAGGGGGGCAGCTTGACCTCAGAAAAATGCTAGATTAAAAGTTATGATGCAATGCGATTTTTCTGATCTGATGATCTGTGCGATTATAATTCGTAGGCCTCGTGGAAACCGATTCTCTTACGAGAACCGTACTATTAAAATACTACTTCACTATTTATCATTAAAGCTCATGTCGCATTATAAAAATTATCGTGCGTGCCATGTTGAAAGAAAGATATACTCGTATGAACACACTCTGCAATAGTATATGAGTTTCAATATGCGAAAAAAAATAAATTTTAGCACGGAATCGCCAGAGACTTATTGCGGTCTAGCGAATTTACATTGCTAATACATGCTACTATCGACTGCTTGGGCATCGATTTATGCAGAAGTTATAGGTTAAAAATATTCAATACGTGAATCGACTTAATATGTATTTAATCTCACTGCGAAAAAATATGGTGCAAAAAATTTGTTCTATGCAACGTTAAGCCATGATACATATTTCAGTTACACGTGCCCAGTGTTGTCACAGGGTCCACAGGGTCAGGGTTTACCGTTGAAGGCATTTAAGAATGGGTTATGAAATATCTTAAAAATATGTGAAAAAGATTTACGTCAACTCTCGTCAGCAGCCAGCAGCCTGGTGGACACGAGGGGGTCCAGTCCGAGCGAGGCCAGAAGGAGGATGGGTGACCGCTGAGGAAGCATACTGCTTCCCACAGGAGGAGTTTTAGCCGCCAGTATGGTTTCAAAAAGGTGTACAGGTGCCCCCTCACACTCACAGGAATTACGGATAATCCCCCCGGACCTAACCCAGGGGGCAGAACAACCCCGAACCTACCCCTGGGGAAGGAACAACGATTTTTCGGCGTTTTCCTATTCCATTTTATAGACGTTAGACATAGAAACCATAATATTATGTTTTTGGGTTTTAACTGACTCACAAATAATTATAATTTTTTTTTGACTATTAGACGTCTATTTTTGATAAAGGATCCCTGTAAGGGGCCACCCACCACCCCACCCCCTTGGGGGGCCAGGAGCAATTGCTCTGGTTTTCCTTTATGGTCAGCGCGCCACTAACGATTTCTATGAGTGTTATTTTATGCAAAAGAAGTATTTTTAGTGGATTGAAGACCCGGTTCAATCCCCGGTCGGTAACATCTTTCCCCAAAAATACTAGGGCCTACCACTTTTTAAAAATTAAAGCTTACGGTTTAACATGTAACACCCTAAAAACAGATCAATATTTATAAAAACAACTTCACTCAAAATTCATTAATTTTAACTTTTCCCGGGATTAGTGCGAATGCAAGGGGTTGGGCTCCTCTTAAACATTTTTTTGGACATTCCTTTACAAAGTCCTATCCCCAACTACCAAGTTGACACCGAAGAGGGGGTTGAATTGCTCCCCGGGGAGGGTTCCCCCAAAAAATTTTTTTAAATTTTTTATATTTTAAAACGTTTTCCTTTAAAGAAAATTATAAAAAAAAATATTTCAGAGTGATTTCAAGATTGGTGAGAGTGTACCATTTAATATAATGTGAGTCCGATTAAAAAAGGCCTACGTAGTTTTTTTTCAGTTAACAAAAAATTTTATCCCAAAATCATTATTTTTAAGCTAAAAGGACATAAATATATTTTTTAAATTATTAACCCTCTCGCTACTGGTGTCCACTATAGTACACATAAATTTATAGTTACTGGTTTAACTACGTAGACCTTTTTTATCGTACACACATTATAATAAATGGTATAGTCTTACCAATCTTTTAATCACTCTGTAATATAATATATTATGATACTAGGAAAACGCTCATTTTGGACGCGTTGTTGGGCGAGCAACCGGTACGTGCAAAAACGACCCGAGTACGACATTCCCATAATGTTACATACCAATAAGTCTTTAAGGGCTTGACCGATTTTTGCTGAAAATTTGTAAAATAGAAGAGAATGGATAAAAACCACCGCCATCTAGAGGACCTTGACATCATTTCTTTGGGGAAAAATATTTTACTCTTGATTTCTTCTAGGTGGCAGTACATAGTGCCCAGAATTGTTGTGCGACTTTTCTTGCCATGGTAACGTTTCTTTTGTTTAAATGTAATTTCCATATACACTAAATTATCGGATCAAAATAAAATTAACATATTCGTGACCGGACGGACATTCTAAATGATTTTGGGTACCTCAGATTTTGTCCCCCGTTTAGTTTAAAAAAAAAACTTTAGATTAAATTTAATGTAACTTTATAACTTTTTGAACGATTTTGCCACAAAACTAATGGCATTCAATCGGGAACGAAACTTTGAGGATGGTCAAAATTTCAAATCGATCCGAGCCTCCGTTTGACCGCTATCATGAGCCCAAAAAGCTGTGGGGACTTTCCGTTGCCCATGGTAACGGGACTTTGTTATAAAGTAATTTCCATCTACACTACTTACGGATCAAAATAAAAATAACATATTCGTGATCGGACGGACATTCTAAATGATTTGGCCATCTCAGATTTTGTCGCCGTTTAGTTAAAAAAAAAAAAAAACTTTCGGTTAACTTTAATGTAAAATTTTTTAACTTTTTGAACGATTTTTGCCACAAAACTATACAGCAACCCGCCTAAATGGTATGTACATGTGTGCCAAATTTCAGGTCTATCAGAGAAACGGTGCGACCTGTACCGAAGCAGTAAAAGAAAAAAAAGAAAAAAAACCCAGATATTCGAGCCATAAGAGTCAAGTGGAGACGCTCGCTACGCTCGCTCAATAATATAATATATTATGATATAATATATATTTCAAGGTAAAAGTGTTCAGAAAAAATTCATACCAATGGTCCGGTTTGCGTGTTTCCAATGTAGGCATGGTGCACCATGGAGTTGAAACTCCATGGTGCGAAGATACCGACGGTGACGGCTCAAGCATCAGACGAGACTTGGATCTGGGAAGTCCCGGATTTTTTAAATATTGCTAAATAATATTTTATAATATGTCCAAAGTGAAGTTCTAACAATAACTGGGCATTTTGTCATAATTTGGGGTTCAGGTATTTTAACACTGAACCCGGCACCTCCACCAAATGTCTAAATATTTTAAATTTGATTTCTTGGCCTGCAAACACGACAAAAACTATTTAAATTGAATTTTAACTATCCTCTTCAAAAAACTAAAGTTAAAATAATACATTTTAAAGCAGACTCGGGAAACATGACACAGAGAGGACATTATTGCATTTTGAGGTCACAGGATCTGACTATATGCGACACATTGATAATAATATGTCGTCTGTTGTCATTCTCCTGTGTTACTAGTGAACATTAAAAGTTTGATTTAAACAATCAGAAGATTTTCAAGACCATTGATCACACAATAAACCCTTAACATTCAACAGATTCACACAGGCCTACTCCCGCCTACACACTCGCACGCTCACGCAGTACACTTCAAACTAAAACACGTTTATCTGCACACAATAGTCTTAATTTGACTATTGATGTACAGTGCATTACCTGATAATTGTAAAGAAATACTTGCAACCTTAAATGTGTAAATTTATTATTAAAAAATATTATCATTTACTACAATAATAATAAATGAAACAAACATATTGTTAGAGTACGTTTGTGTATTCACTAACACTAGAAACTGGGCCCTTCCACCAAAGTCTAAAAAAAAATTTAAAATTGTAGTACCTGATAACATTGGCAAAAGTTATAAAAAACAAATTAATCAATCCTTATTTATGCTGTTTGTCGTTATGTGGTTATGTCGTTATGTCGTGTGTGTTTATGTCGTTATGGTGTTATGTCGTTATGTCGTTTCTGTGGTTATGCAGTTATGTGGGTTATTTGGTTTATGTCTTTAATGGCCGTTATGTGTTTTTGTCGTATTCGTTTATGTCGGTTTGTCTTTTTGTGGTTCATGCCGTTTGTCGTTATGTCGTTTATGCCGTTATGTCGTTTATGTCGTTATGGCCGTGTGTTCGTTATCCCGTTATTTCGTTATGCCGTTATGTTGTTATGTCGTTAATGTGCGTGTTTATGTTCAGTATGTCGTTATGCCGTGTTATGTGGTTATTCGTTATTGTCAGTTATGTCGTTATGTGGTTTATGTAGTTATGTCGTTATGGTGGTTTATGTCGGTTAATTGATCGTTATGTCCCGTTAATGTCGTGTTATGATGCCGGTTACTGTCGTTATGTGTTTTGTCGTTCTGTGGTTGATGTGGTTATTGTCGTTTATGGCCGTTGATGTGGTTCTGTGGTTATGTCGTTATGTGGTTATAGTGGTTATGTGGTTTATTATCGTTATGTGGGTTGTAGTCGGATGTCGTTATGTTGTTTATGTCTTATGTCCATTATGTCGTTATGTCGTTTGTCGTTATGTCCGTTATTGTGGTTATGGTTATGCCGTTATGGTTGTTATGCGTTATGTCTGTTATGCCGTTGTTATGTTCTTATGGCCGTTATGTGTGGTATGTCGTTATTCGTTATGTTGGTTAGTGTCGTTATGCCGTTATGTTGTTATGTCGTGTTGTCGGTGTATGTAGTTTGATGTGGTTTGTCGGTCATGCCGTTATGTGGTGTTGTGGGTCGGGCATGGCCGTTATGTGGTTATGTCGTTATGCCGTTTGATGTTTTGTTAGTGTTGTTATGTCGTTAGCCTTTATGTTGTTATGTCGGTTATGTCGTTTGTGGGTTATGTCGTTATTGGTTATGATGGTTATGTGGTTATGTGGTTATTCGCGTTATGTGGTTAGTGTTGTTATGTCGGGTTATGTGGGTATGCCGTTATGGTGTTATGTCCATTATGTCGTTATTTGGTGGGGGGTGGGGGATCTTCGTTATTTCGTTTAAGTCGTTATGTGTTATGTGGTTATTGTCGGTATGTCGTATATGTGGATTATGTCCGTAATGCCGTTATATCGTTATGGTCGTTTTGTCGTATGGTGGTGATGTTGTTAGTCGGGTATGTCGTTAATGTGGTTATGTCGTTATGTGGTTATGTTGATATGTCGTTATGTCGTTATGTGGTTATGTTCGTTATGGTCGTTTATGTGGTTATGTTCGTTATGCCGTTACAGTGATTATGTCGTTATGCGGTTTATGTCCGTTATGTTGGTGTCAGAGGCAAGGTGTGGAGGCTACTTCCAAACCTTTGAAGCTATAATATTTTTCAATATGTATTTGCATATCACTCATTTTTTTCTAGATTCCGATAATGATATTTGACAGTCACTTTAATTATAATTGGTAATTAATATTCCACTGCCGTCCTATTTCATTAATTTAATTAAAGTATCATTTCACATTGGTAGTCATATTAATTTCGTAAATTAATATTGATTTAGTTCGAACATCTTCACAACTGAGGATTTTTCTAGTATGCATCGAAGGCAGGTTCAAGGTTTTAAAAAGGCCCAGATCGACGCTATTTTTGCTGGGAACAGTCGACCATAGAGCACGTAAGTTCACCATAAATAATTGTTTTTCATAGAACGAGTGAAAAGGCGAGATGCTCGCTGGAGACAAGTTTCTGAGTCTAGATAAAGGACTTGCCGTGTAGCTAGGCCGGCTCTGGAGAGCGTTCAGGAAGAGGTGAGAAAGGGTCCAGGAGATTAGGTTCAGGTCAAGCGTGTCATGTGTGTTGCCTCTATGTTTGCTGTGATGTGTGAACAGTCTGCGCTACTATGACGTGGTATTGCAATGCGACGCAGTTGGAGCTATGTTTTAGACCTATAATAAGGGTCGAGTTTGGACTGTATTCCTACACAAAGGGGCATAAGTCCACGCATTTTTCTTATGGTTGAGGATTCTCAAGTTGAGTAGGAGAGAGTTTGTAATTGGCCATTCGTGGAACCTGAGGGGCGATGACTGTGTTCATGGAGAGACCATGGTTTGGCGTTTTTCGTAGAGGAGCGGGTAGTGGCATCTCAAGTCAAGTGGTGGTTGTGTGGAGTTCCGTGGGTGGACGTTTTCGGTGGTTTTGGAGACCCGAGGGTCGTTGATAGATGTTCGTAACATGGAGGCTCTGGGCGATAGCATCTTGCGGAGCAGTGGTCGCGTTGGTAACATTTTATAGGGGCTACATTCGGATTAGTTACCGGGAACCGGTATTGTACGGAAGGATCTGGTGCGTTAGTGGTGAGAGTGAGTCTAATAACGGACTTTTATGTATGATTGTGTCAGTGTTTTTTAACGGTGTTAATTAATTCGGTGAAAGTGTCCATCTTCTAAACATCTGTTTCAATGTACGGTGAAAAGTCAAAATTGTATCAGTTTTTTATCGCAAATAGTTATCAACGTGTCACTGTTACATCGTTCTATGTACGGTGAAAATAAATTAATTGTTTATTTTTTTCCTTTTTTCGTTTATTTGCCAACGGCAATTTAACCAAACGTTACTGTCACAACAGTAGAGTGCAGTGACATAATTGTATCGTTATCCTAAACCAACACGCGTCCACGGACAGCAACAAAATCATCATCGTTTATAAAACCGTCAATAATAAAAGAACAATTAATTCTTCAAACGTCTCTACACATTAAATAGGCAAGTATACGCATTTTATGTGAATTATAAAATTGACTGCGAGAGACTCGTCTAAAGGGGGAGCCGAATCGTGTTGGAGGCCGGAGGGGGTGCTGACAGGCCCAGGATCGGACGCCAGTGCTACCTGCATACACCAAAGGCCCTCCATATCACTTCGATTGAACCGGCATCAGAGACAGCAAAGTATATCGCCTTGTGCATCAAGATAGTGAATTCAATAGTGAATTGTGCGTCTAAAAGAATCTCTATTACGATCATCGCATCGTAAAATCAACAACAATAAAGCGGATTATGACATACAACGGCAGAGAAGGGTGGATAAAGTACCTGTCATAAGACAGTTTTCTTTTAAATTATCAGTTGATTTTATTTTGTATTTAAAGGAACTTTATCATAACATGTCATACTGTCTGTTTAGTTTTAATTCGCAACAGATAGGAAGTAACGAGCTCTTAGTTATGTCGGAAATGTAACCTATATTGTATCCATTTACAAATGTTCATAGTGAAGCGCCAGGCAGTGTTCAACTAGCACAATGCAGTATCTTGTGTAGTTTGGCATTCCCAGCAATCCCATTCACTCATACCTAGGACTATAGGTGGAGGCATTGTTGCCGGCGCACGTAAGACTCTGAGGCGATCAATGTGGGACAGTGCGGGTCCATACGACGGGATCAGGGTATTAAACATTGTTAGGAGCGTTGAAGGGTAGGGGTGATGGGGTATAGCAGTGTGGATGGTATCGCCGTGGTTAATTGTGCTAATTTAGTGTGAAGATGAATCTTTTTGTAGATAGTGATAATATATGCGATTGTAGTCTATGTAGGGCGGCGCGACTAATGAAGCTGAGTAATAAGTTACTATTTATTTTTTTTTTGGAAATTCTAGCCGGGCAAGCATAATAGAATTCCCGTAGCCGTGTCGACATGCTATTGTCATCACCAAGCTAAGTGGGCATGAAATAATTACCGAATGGCGACCCCGAGATTTCTTTTTAATTTTTGCCACACTTGTGAGTCTAAGACCGTGCACAATTGGGCGCCGTCAACATTGGGCTTGATTAGAAAAACCGCGACCTCGAGATTTTTTATTAATTTTGCTTGATCATAAACCGCGACACCTGAGATTTTAGTGATTGTTATTGTTACGTTGTGCGGCCCAGATTTTTAGATTGAGTTTTGTTTATTGCCTGTAGGGTGAAATGCGAATAGATAAATAATTGATTTGATATTGATCCATGTGTCAAGAAGAGGAGCTGTAGAAGTGAGAGGTGTTTGAGGGATGGGGATATGCAGGTTTCCATGACAGAGAATAAACAATAGTCAAGTACCGTGAGAGTTAGGTCAACTCCTAAGTACTATACCCGATATAGATCGCCATAAAAGGTAGTAAGGAGGAGAGCGAAATAACTTGTGGAGAGATAGTCACAGAACCACAATCGTTGGCAGATAGTGCAAAGAAAAAAAATCAACAGACGGATGAGGGTTTATGTGGGAGGCAAGCGAGAAACGAGTGCGCAAACATCGCGATAACAAACAAGTGGACAATTCAATGGGGTACAACAAGTGTTAGCAGCATACAACAACAATCAACAGAAAAACAACAACTATCTGCAGAAAAAACAACATCAGTAGAATGCAACAGACAATGCTTAGCAGCAATACAACAACACAATCGATTGAATGATGCAACAGACAATGCCTAACAGCATACAACAACAATCATGAAAAAATCGACAATCATATGATAAACTGAGATAAACACGACTGAGGAAATTCAGGTGACGCGAAAAGTCAAAAATTATCAGAGGTTAGAAAAATAGAGTATGATTGTGACTATAAAACAGTGGCGGAGGAGAAAATGGCAAGAGCACATAATGGAATTAATAACCAGGTTAGCGTGCTAGATAGTAACAATAGAAAGTGTGACAAGGACAATCTTGAAAGGTAAAATAAACAGTCAGGGCCTAAAGCATATAACCCGACAAGTAGCTCCACTTTGATAATGAGAATAGGTGGAAAGAATCGTACCATACAGAACAGGTTATCCACAATCATCAATGTTATGATAGACAGAACATTTATAAACAACAAGTTACAGTTATGGAAAAAATAAAAAGACTGTGGACCATAGCAATCACTGAGTTGAATAAGGAACAAGATGAAGAGGTCGCGAAAGGTAGAAGGGGTGAAATGCGCCAACAGTTTACAGGGATAAAAAAATCAGATTTGATCCGGTTGAACAGCATCAATCACAAAATTAACGAACAGTCAACGCGAGATGCAAAGATGGACACGCGAACTAAATACAAACTAAAGATTGGTGGAAAAGGGAGATTAAATATCGGAACTCATCAATTAATTCAGGGAAAAGTTACCGGTAGTGTGAGTTAACACTGAGCAAGACTGGAAAAACGTAGTGAAGAGATAAGTGATGTGTAATTGTTTGAAATTTGTAGAGTTGTTGATGTGTTGTGATAGAGGGTGGAGAGGAGATAAGGAGGATGATTGTTTGAAAAATTGTTAGAGTTTGGGAGTGTTGATAGAAGGAGAGTGGTCACGGAGATTTATTGTGTGAAAAATTGTAAAGGTGGGGAGATAGATAAAAGAGGATGGATGAGGAAAGTGTGGGTGATAAAAGAGTTTATGTGTGAAGAAATGAGTTGATACGGGAAGTGGAAAGTGCAGTGCTGATAAAAGCAAGGCGTAAAATGTGTGTGGATTGGGAATGATAAGGATTCGTGAAGAAGAAATGGGTACTGGAAATGTCATAGAGAGACCACCTGTGTAAATGAGCAAAGAAATGGGTAGTCGAGTTGGAAGTACTGGTTTGTAATGGAATAGGCTAGAGAGAGAGAAAGTATAGTAAATGGGATAGTCGAACTGCATCGTTTGTGTAGGCGGCTAGACTGGTGTGAAAGGGAATGCACGATTAGGATGGGTAAATAAGACGAGAAGGGATTGGACGATAGTGTGGTGTGGTGGTGTCTAATGGTTGCTAAATGGGCGTGATCTTAGAGACAAGAAGTACAGACAGATAATAGAAAAAGAAAGGGAGTGAGAAATGGGCGGGCGGCTACCGGGGCAAACAACACGTAACAATGGATTGGACAGGCTTTGTAGTTTTGGAGGGGTTGATTAGCACAGCACCGGCAAGAATGCCTTATGCGTGGAAGGATGAGAGGGGATTTGCCAAAGGGAGTCTTTAATGTGGTAAATCCTAAAACCCTACCTACCCTAGACCCCAAACCTATCCGGACCTGACCAAAAACACCATGTATATTTGTAATTTTATGGGGGTTAGAACTAAGTTTTAACGCGATGTCGTGGATGTGCGCTACTGATAATATTATCAGGAGACGAGTGTGTTATATCTTTGGTCAAATTTTATGAGTAATTTTGCAATGCAATTGAGCATTGTGACACAGTAACAATGCATATATTTATAATTTTAAGTTTGAAAGCGGAATTAAGAGATATAATTTTTCTAATTAATTCTCTTTTTGATAACGCATACAAACAAGTAATGACGTAAATAAGGTAACTAAGAATCTTAAAAAAGTTGCACCTAAAGGTGCAAATTTGCTAACTAAAACAATCATCAACAGAAGGTGAGTAAAATAATGAACTACTGAACGGATAATTTATGGTACTACTTAAATTCTTGAGGGTTGAGGGCAGTGTATATTTTAAATTAAGGGGATTGTGTGGTGATAGCTGGATGTAGAGTACAGGATTAGTCCCTCGGCACTAATTGATGATCTGCATTGGGGAAGTAGAGGCTACTGTAGTAGTTTAAATGTTGCCTGTATCCTTCAAGAGGTAGTTATCCCTAGATAGATTGTCATTGTTGCAACACATGATAAACGTCAAGGCCGTAATTCAATTGAGTTCTGTGGGGCTTTTCCGTGCTGAGATCAAGCAGTTTGGTCAGCTATGGTTTGCCGGAATTAAGCAAAGTTTTTTGGTTTTCTTGCTGGAGGCGTGGGTCTAGCAACTATGTTTAACTAAATGTGGCTTGAGATTACACGAAGGAATTTTTTTATTTGTCATTCGTACTTGCCGGAATGCATGAGCGTCCTCAGGTAGTCTTTTGAGTACCCAGCGATATGAATAAATTATAAAGAGGGTGGGGATATAATTTTGTTCCAATTCGGCACACACACATATATTGTCAAATATTACAATGAAAAGCCTTCAACCAAGACGAAGGAAAACCTAAAGTTTCACATCGGTTGAGCGGTACAGTTTAGTACTAATCATCGTGGTAGATTGATGTATTTATATTTTATATTCTATACTTGTATGTTGTTTTTTATATGTTACTAGACTAAATGTCTAGGAATAGGCATTTCAAGGTGAACGGAAGTAAGAAGGTAAATACCACTGAGGAGCATGTCCAGCATGCTCCGAGAGGGCGTGGTCGGGCCGTGTTGACACCGGACTCAATAGCAACACAGCTATGGTATAATGGGTCGCGCATGCGCGTTAGGGTGGAATCTTGATGCAGCCTCACTGCAAGATGGTAGGAACACCAGGCTGAGAGTGGTAGGGGAGGTAGAACGACCTTGTCGAGAAGAGCCGGTCTTGGTGTGACAATAGAGCAATGTTGCTTGAGCACGCGGAAGTAAACATCAGTGATGTAACCGGTAGCTATAACTCCGGTTCCACCTAGGTTACTTTTAGACTTAGAATTTTTTTTGAGTTTTGAGTATCTGACGTTTAATTTTTAATTTTTAATTTTAAATTAATGCAAGGTGAAGGCTTACTAATGCTACATGCATTCCTATTGGTAAGTAGATGGGAAAACTTAGAAATAATTGGTGTTAATGCAGTTTAATTTTATACTTTAAAATTTTTAATTTTTTAATTCAAAGGTTTTCATTTGCAAGTGTGTGGGAATAATTAAATATATGCTAATTTAAATTATGCCCAAGGGGTACTTGTCAAGGCCCAAGGGGTTGTAGGCTACTTCAAACCTTTGAAGATATATATTTCAATATGATATTTGCATATCAATCATTTTTCTAGATTCGCATAATGATATTTGCGATGTCAACTTTAATTATAATTGGTAATTAATATTCCACTGCCGTCTAATTTCATTAATTTAATTAAAGTATCATTTCACTTGGTAGTCAATACATTAATTCTAATTAATATTGGATTTAGGTTAGAAACATCTTCACAACTGGAGATTTTTCAGATGCAATCGTGAAGGCCCAGGTTCAAGGTTTTAAAGCCAGATGCGAAGCTTAGTTTTTGCTGGGAAACGTCCGACCAAGCGAACTAGTTCACCATAAATATTGTTTTCATAGAAACGTGAGTTAGTAAAAGGCTAGATGCTCGCTGTGGAGACGAGTTGTCTGAGGTCTAGAGTAAAGGACTTGCCGTGTAGCTATGGCAGGCTTTGGAGACGTTCAGAGAGGGCCAGGAGATTAGTTTCAGTCAAGCGCATTGTTGGCCTATTTTTGCTGATTTAATCTCACTTCGTGTGGTATTTTCAATGCGACGCAGGTTGGAGCTAGTTTTAGCCTATATAGGGTCGAGTTAAGACTTTGATTCCTCCACAAAGGGCTAAGTCCACGCATTTTCCTTATGGGTATGAGGGATCTCAAGTTTGAGTAAGGAAGAGAGTATTTAATTGGCCGTTCCGTGGAACCGAGGGCGATTGACTGTGTTTCCATGAGAGACCAGGGTTTGGATTTTCGTAGGGAAGGCGAGGCCATCTGTCAGTCAGTGGTGGTTTGTGTGGAGTCCTTGGGTAGGACGTGATTTTCGGTGTTGTGGGACCCGAGGGTTCGTATAAAGTCGAACATGGAGGGCTCTGGCGAGTGCCTCTTGCCTGAGCATGTGGTCGCGTTGGTAACCTTTTATAGGGGCTACATTCGGAGTAAGTTTACCGAACCGGTATTTTAACGGAAGGTCTGGTGATTAGTGTGAGAGAGTCTAAAAAAAAAAAAAAAAAAGGGGCATTAAAAATTTTTAAAAAAAAAAAAAATTGGTTTTAAATTGTGTCAGTTTTTTTAAGTGTTAATAATTCGTGAAAGTGTCCACTGCGACATCTGTTTCCATGTAAGGTGAAAAGTAAAATTTGTAATCAGTTTTTTTAATTCGCAAATAGATTTATCAAGTGTCACTGTTAACATCTGTTTCATGTACGGTGAGTGCTGTTACGAGATTATTGTTTGGATTTTTTTCCTTTTTTACGTTTATTGCCAACGGCATTAAACCAAACTTTACTACTGTGTCACAACAGTAGAGTGCAGTACAATAATTGTATCGTTTATCCTAACCAACACGGGCGTCCGACGTACAGCAACAAAATCATCCCTCGGTTTATAAAACCGTCAATAATAAATCTGTGACAATTAATTCTCACGGGTCATGCTCACATTAAATAGGCAAGTATACGCAATTTAATGTGAATTAAAATTGAACTGGCGAGAGTACTCGTCTAAGGGGGACCAAGGTCGTGGTGAGCAGAGGGGCGGTACGGACAGCCCAGGATCGACGCCAGTGCGACCGGTGCAAGATCACACACCAAAGCCTCCCATACTCACAGAGTATCGTCCGCATCAACTACAGCAATAATCCTTTTGCATCAGATAGGTGAATTCATAGTGAATTGTGCGTCTAAAAGAATCATCTAATTACATCATCGCATCGTAAATCAACAACAATAAAACGGATTATAGCATATACAACGGCGAAGGATAAGTAGCCTGTCATAGACATTTTCTTTTTAATTATCCGTTGTTTTATTTGGTATTTAAGGAATGTATCATAACATGTCATAAATTTTCTGTTTAGATTTAATCGCAAACAATAGGAAAATGACGACAGTCTCGTAGGGTATGTAGGGAAATCTACCTATTTGTATCTCTTTACAATTGTTCCAATAGTGAACCAGGGGGCATTGTTCAACTTACAAATGCAGTATCTTGTGTAGTTTGGCATTCCCAACAATCCATTCACTCCATATCGCCTAGACTATAGGCATTTGTTTCCCGCGCAAGCGTAGACGCTGAGGCGGTACGGCAGGGAAATCTCCCATACACGGTGACGTTTTAAGGTAGGAGCTGAAGTATATTATTAAAATTGTGATATCGGCTTTTAATTGCTTATTTAGTGTGAGATTCTTTTGTTAATTATAATTTCCATTTTATCTTGTGCAAACTAATGAGCTAGTATAAATGACTATGGATATTTTTTTGGAATATTCCTATCCGGGCAAGCAGAAGTAAATTCCACGTAGCCGTCACAATATTGTCTCCGCAACTAAGTGGGCATGAATAATTACTCGCGACCCGAGGATTTCTTTTAATTTTTGCACCAATTTTGGTCTAACCGTCACACATTTTGGCGAGTCACAGTGGCTTGATTATCAGACCGTGTGCGACCTACCGAGATTTGATTTAATTTGCTTTGATCATAAAACCGCGCCTGAATTTTTATTGATTTTATTGTCAACTTGTGCGACCCGAGATTTTTAGATTGAGTGTGTTTATGCCTGTAGGTAATCGAATAGATAGACAGATTGATTTGAGAATGTCAATGTCAGAGAGGACTAGAGATGAGGTGTTTGAGGGATGGGAAATGCTAGGTTTCCCATGACAGAGATAAACATATCAGACTAGATGAGTCAACTCTCAGTACTACCTGTGATATGTCCCCAATAAAAGGTAGAGGAGAGACTAAATAACTAGATAGGAGATTATCACAGAACCACAATCGTTGTAGATATAACAAAAAAATCAACAGAGGATGAGGGTTTAGGGAGCACAGAAACGAGTGCGCAAACATCGCGAGAACAAACAAGTGACAAGTTCATGGGGTACAACAAGTGTTAGCAGGCATACACAACACTAATCAACAGGAAATAAAACAACTATCCGCAGCAAGAAAAACAACAATCATAGAATGCAACAGACATGCTAGCAAGCAATACAACAACTATCAGTAGAAATGCACAGACAATGCTACAGCATACAACAACAATCAGAAAAAATCGACAATCATATGATAAAAATAGATAGACAGACTGTGAGGGATCATTCAGGAAGAAGGAAATTTCCGAAAAAAAATTATCAGAGGTTAAAAAAAAGAAGTAGATAAGTGAAAGCAAGAAATGCAAGCACAAATATCCATGGAATGAATAACCAGGTTAGCGTGCTAGATAGTAAAATAGAAAGTGTGCAGGACATCCTGGAAGGTACAATAGTACAGTCAGGCCCAAAGCATTAACCCGACAGATAGCTCACTTTGATAATGAAATAGGGAAAGAGAATCGATAAACAGAACGGTTTATCCACAATCATCAAGTTATGATAGACAAAACATGATAAACAACAAGTGACAGTTATGGAAAAAATAAAAACTGTGCACCATAGCAATCACTGAGTTGAATAGGAACAAGGCAATCAAATGTATGAAGGGGGGTGAAATGCGCCAACAAGTTACAGGGATAAAAATCATTGGTCGGTTGAACAGGCAATCACTCATCAAATTAACGAACAAGTACAACGCGAGATGCACAGTAACACGTCGACACTATACAAACTACGAGATTTAAAAGGATTAATGCGGAACTCATCAATGAAGTCAGGAAATGACAGGTAGTGTGAGTACACTAAGCAAGGAGGAAGAACGGAGTGATAAGGAGGAGTGATTGTTTGAAAATTGGTAGAGTTGGAGGTTGATAAGGAAGAAGATAGGAGGGATGATTGTTTTTGAAAATTGTAAGTTGTAGGTTGATGAATGAGAGTTGAAGTTAAGGGGATGATTGTGGTGGAAATTGTAACGGTGAATAGATAAAGAGGATGATGAGGAAAGGTGTGGGTGATAAAAGAGGGTATGGTGTGAGAGAAATGATTGATAAGGAAAGTGGAAAGTAGCGAGTCTGATAAAAGAAGGCGTAAAATGTGTGTGGAGTTGGAATGATAATGATTAGTGAAGAAAAATGGGGTGACTTGGAAATGTTCATATTATGCCACCTGTGTAAATGAACAAAGAAGGGGTAGTCCGATTGGAAGTAATGTTTTGAATGGAAAAGAGAGAGAGAAGAAAGTAGGAATGGGGATAGTGGAGAATCAATCGTTGTAGGAGGCCTAGACTGGTTGTGAAAGGGAATGCACGATAGGAGGTGTTAAATAAGAAGAGGAGATTGGAGAAGTGTGTGTTTAGCTAGATTTTAAATGGAAGCTCTAGGACAGGACAGGACAAAGGAGAGAAAATGTAAAGTGCAAAATGAACGGCTTACAGCTAAAAACACTAAAAATGAGTGGACAAGGCTTTGTAGTTTGGAGGGGTGTGGATTACACAGCCACCGTCAAGAATGGCCTATGCGTTGACAGATGAAGGGGATTGCCAAAGGGAGTCTTTAATGTTGGTAAACCTAAAACCCTACCTCACCCTAGACCATAACCTATTACCGGACCTGACCAAAACACCAATGTATATTTTGTATTTTATGTGTAGAACTAGTTTTAACAATGTCGGGGGATGTGCTACTGATAATAGTATCAGTAGAGCGGGTGTTTGTTATAGCCTTTTTTTTATGGTTCAAATTTATGAGTAATTTTCAATGCAATGAGCATTTGACACATACAATAATATATGTATAATTTTTAAGTTTGAAACGGATTATAGATATATTTTTCTAAAGTAATGTCTCTTGTTGATAACGGCATACACAAACAGTATGACGTAATAAGTAACTAAGAAATCTTAAAAAGTTGCACCTAAGTGGCAATTTCTAACTAAAACATCATCAAGCACAGTAGGTAGTAATAAGGAACTACTGACCGGATAATTTATGGTAATTACTTGAAAGGTCTTGAGGGCATTGTAATATTTAAATTAGAGGGGATTGTGTGTGATAGCTTGATGTAGACTTACAGGGATTAGGTCTCGGCACTAATTGGGGGGGGGGGGTATGTCTGCATTGGGGAAGTAGAGCTACTGTAGTAAATTTAAATGTTTGCCTGGTATTCCTTCAACAGGGTAGTTAATCTAGATAGGATTGTGCATTGTTGCAAACACATGACTAACGTACAAGGCGTATTAATTGAGTTCTGCTTGTGGGGCTTTTCCGTGCGGAGATCAGCCAGGGTTTGGCATCTATGGTGTTTTAGCCGGAATTAAGCAAAAGTGTGTTGTTTTTCTTTGCTGGAGTCGTGTCATAGGCAACTAATGATTTAACGTAAATGTGGATTAGATTTACAAAAAGGAATTTTTTTATTTGTCATTCGTACTTGCGGACGCAATGGCACCTTCAGGTAGTCTTTGTGGTGTGCGTACCCACGATATGAATAAATTATAAGAGGGTGGGATATAATTTTGTTCATTCGCACACACCCCATATATGTCAAATATTACAATGAAGAGCTTCAACCAAGACGAAGGAAAACCAAGTTTTCAAGGTGATGCAGGGTAATTTATACTAATCATCGGTAGATTGATGTATTTAATATTTTATATTCTATACTTGTATGTGTTTTTTATATGTAGCTAGACTAAATGTCTGAATAGGCATTTTCAAGGTGACGTAAGTAAGAATAAAAATACCAGCTGAGGAGCATGTCCAGATGCTCGACAGTAGGGGCGTGTCCGCCCTGTGACACCGCTCAGATACACACAGCCTATGGTAGGCGCGCATGCGCGTGAGGGTGGAAGCTTGATGCAGCCTCCTGCAGATGGTAGGAAGACCAGCTGAGTAGGTTGGGAGTAGACGACCTTGTCGAGAAGAGCCGGTCTGGTGGATGACATAGAGCAAAGGTTGCTTGTGGCACGCTGAGTAAACTCATTAGATGTAACCGCGTGAGCTATCTCCGTTCCACCTAGGGTTGGAGGTTACTTTTAGGACTTAGGAATTTTTTTGTAGTTTTGAGTACTTACTTTTAATATTTTTGATGGTGTAGGGGGATGTTAACGGATTAAATGCAAGGTGAAGGCTTCGTAAGGTGCTGGACCATGCATTACTATTGGAAGTAGAAAACATTGAAATAATTAGGTTGTTAATGAAGTTTAATTTTATACTTTAAAATTTTTAATTTTTAATTCAAAGGTTTTCATTGTGCAAGTGGGTGTTGGAATAATTTAAATTATGCTAATTTTAAATTATGCGCCCAAGGGGGTAATTGTCAGGCCAAGGGTTGTGGAGCTACTTCAAAACCTTTGAACAAATATATATTTTCAATATGATTATTTGGCATATCACTCCATTTTTTCTAGATTAGCATAATGAAATTTTGCATGTCACTCTAATTATAATTGGGTAATTAATATTTCCACTGCCGTCTAATTTCATTAATTAATTAAAGTATCATTTCCTTGGTAGTACAATATTAATTCTAATTAATTTGATTTAGTTAGGACATCTTCACAAACTGGAGATCTTTTTTCTGAGATGCACATCGAAGCCAGTGTTCAAGGTTTTTAAAATAGCCAGATCGAAGTCTTATTTTTGCTGGGAAGCACAGTCGACCGAAGCAGTAGTTCACCATAAATATTGTTTTCATAGAAACGAGTGAAAAGGCAGATGCTTCCGCTGGAAGACAGTTGTCTGATCTAGATAAAGGACTTGCCCGTGTAAGCGTAGGCATGCTTGAGACGTTCATTCCCAGGAGATTAGTTTCAGTCAAAGCGCAGGTGTTGCCTATTTTGCTGATTTAGATCTCACTTTCGGTGGTATTGCCCATGCGACGGTAGCAGGTTGGAGCTAGTTTTAGACTATAATAAGGGTCGAGTTAACTTGATTCCTACACAAAGGGCAATAAGTCCCCACGCATTTTTCTTATGTGTGGTTGTGTCAGGGGTATCGTCAGATCTGGTTTTCTGTGGAGAGAGAGTATTTAATTGCCAGTTTCAGTGGAACCTAGAGTGGGGCGATGACTGTGTTTCATGATAACCATGGTTGGAAATTTTCGTAGGAGGCGATCCATCTCAAGTCATGGTGGTGTGTGGAGTCCTTGGGTGGACGTTTTCGGTGTGTTGGACCCGAGGGTCTATAATTCGAACATGGAGCTTCTGGCGAGTGCCATCTTGCGGAGCATGTGGTCCGCGTTTGGTAACAGTTTTATAGAGGGGCTACACTTCGGAGTATTACCGACGGTATTTACGGAAGGTCGGTGATTGTGTGAGAGAGTCTAAGAAAGGATTTTATGTAAATTGTGTCAGTTTTTTTAAGGTTCATATTCGTGATCAGTGTCACCTGCTACATCTGTTTCATGTACGTGAAAAGTAAAATTGTATCAGTTTTTTATCGCAAATAGTTATCACAGTGTCACTGTTACATCCCTTTTCATGTACGGTGATATAATTAATTGTTTATTTTTTTTCCTTATTACGTTTATTGCCACGGCAATTAAACCAAACGTTACTGTGTCACAGTGAAAAGAGGAAGAGGGAGAATGCGCATATATGGAGTGCAAGAGATAACAATAATTGCGTAATCAGTGTGTTATCCTAACCAAGCAAGGCGTCCAACGTGTACCATGCTGACAAAATCACCATGTGCGATTTATAACCCGTCAATAATAAAAGAACAATTAATTCTTTCACGTCATCTAGCACATTAAATAGGCGATGAGTATACGCATTTAAATGTGAATTAATAATTGAACTGCGAGATACTCGTTCTGACACGGGGGACCATCGGTGAGTCAGGATGGGGGGTCTGTGACAGCCCGGATCGACGCCAGTGCTACCTGCATACACCAAAGCCCTCCGCATAGCATCACTTCGTACCGCATCAAGACAGCATATATCCCTTGTGCATCAAGATAGTGAATTCAATAGTGAATTTGTGCGTCTAAAATAATCATCTAATTACATCATCGCATCGTAAAATCAACAACGAGTATAACCGGATTATACATACAACGGGCAGAAAGGTAAGGCGACCTGTCATAAGACAGTTTTTCCTTTTTTATTATCATGTTGTTTTTATGTTGTATTTAGATGGAATTATCATAACATGTACATAAATGTGCGTGTGTTTAGAGGGGTTTTAATTCGCACAGATGGAATAACGAGCTCGTAGGTTAGGTAGGAAATGTACCTAGTTTGTATCATCATTTTACAAATGTTTCAAATATGAACGCAGGCATTGTTGAACTTACAAATGCAGTAATCTTTGTAAGTTTTGGCCATTCCCAACAATCGCCATTCACTCATACCTAGACTATATGCATTGTTGCCGGCGCACGTAGACGCTGAGCTCAAGGGACATCTCCCAATACACGGTACAGTTTTAAAGGTAGTGAGCGTGAAGTAGATTTTAATGTGAATATCCATTTAATTGCTAATTTTATTTTGAGATTCTTTTTGTAATTATAATTTTCAATTTTATCTGTGCTAAGACTAATGAGCTAGTGTAATTACTAAGGTTTTGTTTGTTGGGAATATTCCTAGCGGGCAAGCAGAAGTAAAATTCCCTTAGCCGTCACAGTGGTTATGTGGTTAGGGTCCGTATTTGTCGTTTAGGGAATTGGTTATGTAACTTGTGTGGTGGTGCTGATATGCTCGTTAGGTTGTTATGTGGTTATGTCGTTTAATGCCGTTTCTGCGGTGTGTTTATTCGTTTATGTCGATTTATGTCGTTATGTGGATTATGTCGTTATGTCTTATGTCGTTAGGTGGTTATGTCGTTATGTCGGGTTATGTCTTATGTGGGTTATGTGGTTATGGTCCCGTTATGTGGTTATTCGTTATAGTCGTTATTGGTTATTGTCGTTTGCCGTTACGTGTTTTTATGTCCGTTTATGTCGATATTCGTTATGTGGTTATGTCGTTTATGTTGCGTTATGTCGTTATGTGGTTATGTCGTTATGATATATGTTGTTATATCGTTATTTGGTTATGTCGTTATGTCGTTATGTGGTTATGCCGTTATGTGGTTATGTCATTATGTCGGTTTGTGTTATGTCGTTATGTCGTTATGTGGTTATGTCAGTTATGTCGTTATATCGTTATGTCGGTTTGTGTTATGTCGTTTTACACTAATCCAATAATAATACATTCTTAAGCACGCACTTTTTAAAATATTCATGGTTTATTGGATGAGCTTAGCGACGTAGCCTGCCGAAGCGAAGACTTTATAATTTTCACTGACCCCTTAAAAAATTTAGCTCCGATGTTTTTGTTTCCTGTCTGTTTGTTCGCACGATTTCGGCCAAACGGCATATGCGATCTTGATCAAAATTGAAGGGAACCTTCGAAATCTCTGGACTTAGACGTGCCACGTTTTTGGGTACAACCGAAGAAATATTTCTCACGAATATCGTGGTTTTACAATTTATTTTTTATTTTAAATGCGATATTTTCGTGTAATTTGGGCCGATTCTGACCAAACGGGTTTGGCTACAACGTTTATATTTAACATGGACATTAAGTTAATGGTGATTTAGTACCTGTAGAGAGAAACAAGTTGAAAAATAAGTTAGCCAGAATATAGAAAAAGTGTTTTAAAACCCTCTCGCTACTGGCGTCCTCTGTAGTGGACATCACCTTCCAATTTATATCCGGTCAAAGAAAGTTTTTTCAATTTGACCCCTTTTTTCAAAAAAAAAAATTCCCGAGCATTAAAATAAATACTTTTTTTCCCCATCCTGATGGACAAAAAGTGCCTGTTTTAGAGAAAATCCAAAATCCAAATCTGCAAAAAGGCTAAAAATGGGAGAATTTTGTTTTTTCCCGGAAAAGAATATATATTTCTTGTATTGCTACCATTTGAGATAAAAAATGTAAGATATTCCAAAAATTCAGAAAAAAATGTTGTTTTAGGAATGTACATCAAATTTACATATTGACTTAAAATAAAGCTATTATTCAAAATCCTAAATTTTCCTAAATTCCTTGAAAAACAGGAAAAAAAATATTTGAAAAACACCAAAAATCATTTAAAATTAGTATTTTGAAATATTGATTAAAATAACCTTGAAACATAAATCTGGTAGTGAAAGGGTTAATATGAGGTTTATGAGGTTTATAATTACAATTAACAAGTAACAATAGAAACTTGACAACAATCACCTACAATGCATTCAAAAGCACTTGCAAAGGAAAAGTGGTCCTTTGCAAACTAAAAACTTACAAAACGCTCATCAATCAACGCGGCGGGACTTAAGCGTTATCTTAGTAATAATAGTACACCACTAATGTGAATTACCTCTGTGCGTCTGTGTCCATGTGCTCGGGTGTGTCACGTGGCCTGGCGACGTACTCATTGCGACGCCTGGCGCCGCAAGACCGCCACCATAATGTTTGACCCTGACCTCCGTCGCGACGCCAGTGTTTGCCAGACTTGAGAATACTGGCACTTTGGTTGCAAATTTCGGATGTTTGCATATAGTACAGGGCCGTTGTGATATGACCCACGCATTCAAAAAACAAGCAGGGACCGTTTGGGATTTATTAAGGTGGGTCTCCTGAACATCCCCAACAGAATCCCAAAAAATCCGGTTGCGGGTTATCCGCCATTTTGAAAATCAATTTTCATTTTTTTTTTGTTTTGTCGAAGAATGAAAAATTAGCTATATTGAGTGAAGTATTGGACCGAAATAGCTCAAATTTGTTTAAAATTGTTTTCAAAGAAACGATCAAGCATTTGGTGTGCCCTGCTTTCATTATCTGGCGACCTACGGCCCATGATGGAAACTTTTACTCTTTTTCTTTCAATTATTGGAATAGTTTTCGCATATTTATCAAAATAAAGTAGAAACTAACGATCCGATGAAAATTTTTTCAAATAAAAGTTGTAGAGCATGAAAAAACACATTCATTTCATATTCTAGACTGTCATCGTAGATAACAATGGCCGAACGCTACATGACAAGCAATACAATTGTGCGGTGAGCGGTGTCAGATGATTGCTCGATGCTCTATCACTAGCGCAGTCGCTGGCCATAAGTCTCGTACGAATTTCGACCTCTATAGATTTTCTCTTCTGATCCTGTTAGGGTATAGCTTAAGGATAACAAAATCTTGTGTAAATCTCTGGCATCCCGGGCCTAAGTTTTTTTTAAGACGCCATCTTCTTTTGAGCATACGAGAAGTACAATCACTTGGTTTTCATACATTTTACATACTTTTGACAACATGTGTAACAAATCTGACTTTATATTTGGATTCTCCAACAAATTTCTAATTAAATGATATGAATTTGCCAATTTGGTCATTCTGGGAACTTTATTTGTAGGGAAATACATATTATTATTAGTCCTGCATAAAGGTGTTCTATTTTTGTTAAATTGTGCGTTTCATGATAGACATATAAAATTTGGCCACACAGTATACAAAAATGTAATCGGATAATTAATTGACTATATAGGGCAATCTCATTATTCCCCCCACGACACCAATGACGGTCATTTTACAAGGTGGCCACAAAACATATTTTTGAAAACTTCTTCTTCTTCTTGTACACCCTTAGACTAAGAATATGTCATTGAAAAATGACTGTTAAACAGGGCCATGTCAAAAACTAACGAAGACAATGGCACCAATGGCGGCCATTTTAGAAGATGGCGGACACACATTATTATGAACCAGGTAAATTTTATGATACAATCTTGTTATTTGGTACACACATAGGACACTCAATTGAAAAATGTCATTTTTATGTGTTATATAAATACTTTTTAGAAACAATGTGGTACGGATCCGCTATCGCGTATCTAGATTAGTTGCTATGGCATTAAAAACTAACCAATAATACTGCTTGTAATAATACCTTGTTTTCCTTATACACTGTAGGCAATTATTGACAAGTTTCTATAATAATTGCACTATATTGTTTAAATGTTTATGCATTTTAAATGCGCCCAGCATCAAACTATGTTTGATAAATCTGTGAGAAATCGATTTAAAACACAAAGTACTGTTTTACGAAGTTCATGAAAGCTTCCATAAGTATTTTAAAAAATCAGGTCTGCGAAATTAAATTTTGCATTTACCCGGAATTACGATTTTTCCGTTGTTGGTATTTTGAAAATTTCTCAAAAATGCTATATTTAACTGTCCATTGTTAAGCACTGAATTGCATTTGAGGAAAAAATCTTTCTACGCATATTGAAATGACTTAAATAACGATCCGATTTCAATCAAAGTTGTAATCCAATATGGCTGATAATTCCTAATATCCACAACATCTAAGTGAATGATGTAACAAAAGAGTGTAAAAACTGCACGAAAAGAGTATTCATATTGTGGATATTAGGAATTATCAGCCATATTGAATTACAACTTTGGTTGTAATCGGATCGTTATTTAAGTCATTTCAATGTGCGTCGAAAGAATTTTTCCTCAAATGCAATTTAGTGCTAAACAATGGACCGTCAAATATGTCATTTTTGAGAAAATATAAACAATGGAAAAACCATAATTCCGGGTAAATGCTAAATCTAATTTCGCAGACATGACTTTTTAAAATACTAATGGAAGCTTTCAAAAACATCGTAAAACAGTACTTTTGTGTTTAAATCGATTTCTCACAGATTTATCAAACATAGTTGATGCTGGGCGCATTTAAAAAAGCATAAACATTAAAACAATATAGTGTAATTATAGAAACTTGTCAATTATGCCTACAGGTATAAGGAAAACAAGTGTATTATTATAAACAGTATTATTGGTAGTTTTTAATGCCATAGCAACTAATCTAGATACGCGATAGCGGATCCATACCACATTGTTTCTAAAAAGTATTGATATAACACATAAATATGACATTTTTTAATTGAGGCCCTATGTGTGTACCAAATAACAAGATCCTATCATAAATTTTACGTGGTTCATAATAATGTGTGTGTCGGCCATCTTCTAAATGGCCGCCATTGGTACCATTGTCTTAGTTAGTTTGACATGGCCCTGTTTAACAGTCATTTTTCAATGACCAAATTTCAAAATTCTGTCAGAAGTTTTCAATAATATGTTTTGTGGCCACCTTGTAAAATGACCGTCATTGGTGTCGTGGGCAATAATGAGATTGCCCTATATAGTCAATTAATTATTCAATTACATTTTCGTACTGTGTGCCAAATTTAATATGTCTATCATGAAACGCCAATTGACGAAAATAGAACACCTTTATGCAGGACTAATAATGATATGTATTTCCCTATAAGTAATCCCACAATGTTCCCAGGATGACCAAAATTGGGAAATTCATATCATTTAATTAGAAATTTTTGGAGAATCCAAATATAAAGTCAGATTTGTTACACATGTTGTCAAAAGTTGTAAAATGTATGAAAAACAAGTGATTGTACTTCTCGTATGCTCAAAAGAAGATGGCGTCTTAAAAAAACTTAGGCCCGGGATGCCAGAGATTTACCCAAGATTTTTTTATCCTTAAGGTTTTACCCTAACGGGATCAGAAGAGAAAATCTATAGAGGTCGAAATTCGTACGAGACTTATGGCCAGGGACTGCGCTAGTGATAGAGCATCGAGCAATCATCTGACACCGCTCACCGCACAATTGTATTTCTTGTCAAATAGTGTTCGGCCATTGTTATCTACGAATACAGTCTAGAGTTTTGTAATGGATGTGTTTTTTCATGCTCTACAACTTTTATTTGAAACAAATTTTCATCGGATCGTTTAGTTTCTATTTTATTGTAATAAATATGTAAAACAATTAAGATCATTTATTAAAAAGAGAGATATAATCTGAATCAAGTCAATCAAGTCGCCAGTGAATCAAAACAGGGCGCGCCAAACGCTTAATTATCAAACAACCGATTCTTATCAAAAATTATAAAACAATTTTGAGCTATTTAGGTCCAATACTTCACTCAATATCGCTAATTTTCCATTCTTCGACAAAACTAAAAAATCTGAAAATTGATTTTCAAAATGGCAGATAACCCGCAACCGGATTTTTTGGGATTCTGTGGGGATGTTCAGGAGACCTACCTGAACAAATTCCAAATGGTCCCTGCTTGTTTTTTTGAATGCGTGGGTTAAGGCCTAAAATGAGCTAATTGCACTGTACTAATATACAACAACCCTATTCACTTCTTATGCTGAAACTATTAATCTAAACTTGACTGAACCTTACCCGCATCGTCCAGTATTAATCCTTGGTTTTAATGTAGCATCACATCTTTGCGTAGAAACTATGTGCTCTGATTACAAATTTTTGGTTCTAACATATGTATTTAAAATTTTAAATTATTTTACGAATACTGTTTTAGAATGGTGGAGTTTTTATTCAGGCAGGATATTATGTCACAGTTTATCTTTCAAAATATTATCTTCTCATGTAATTACATCAGTATACGATTGTGAGCGAGTCTATAAAGAAATGTTGAACTAAAGTGATAAAAAGATAATTTTTTTTCAAATTGTGTGTATTCAATTTCTGTTACAGCCAAAAAGGTGAGGGGATTTATGCATGTAGGTGAGCACTTATGGTGCTTATTTAGTTAATGATGAATTGATCAATAGGAGAAAAGATACGAGCACGTGAAAAATTTAACAACAATTTTTTTAGAGAGAGATGGATAGATTTTCAAATGTAAAATTTAAAAAATGATTTTTAAAAAATCCCACAAAGAGATATTTATTAGACTTGGTGAGCTAGCTAGTTAATTAATAAAAAATAATCAATTATATTCAAATATCAATCCAGAAATTAAAAAAATTACTTGGACCGAGTCGTAAAACCCCAGTCTGGTTACTTTATTTTTTGAATTGTTGGTGCAGTGGTGCTTAAATATTACATAGGCCTAAATCAAGTTGGGTTTTATCATTTCATAATTGATTAAATATTATAAAAAACAACCTACGTGGTGTTTTTTGACCAACAAAATCGAAAAATAATCAATGTCTATGTCCAAAATGTGAAAGATTACGCTAATATATTTTTCCTTGACATTTTTTTTCTGCGAGTGTGTACTTTACTGGATCTCAAGAGATATTTCTCCTGCAGCCCGAGAAAAATCCTCTACTTGACGTTGATGCTATGTGAGCTGACTGATGGAGACGGATAGGTTTGTCAAACTCGGTCACGTCTGCCAGGCGCAGTGCGTGCGTGCGAGCGTGCGTGCGTGGACCGGTATCGACCGGCTGGCTGAGACGATCACGTGCGCGGCACAGACACCACAGCCGTTCGTTGTTATCTCAGATTCAGACACAGCCATCATTATTATTAACTACAATTCAGAAATTAAAAAAGTCCGCCCCAACCGGGAATCAAACCACGGATCTCCTACATTCCAGACAGGCGTCTTTGGCGTCGTTGGGGCGGACTTTTTTAATTTCTGAATTGTAGTAAATAATAACAATTACACCTACGGGAGTGTTTCCCGACGAACCACATCGAGAGCAGCCATAATTTTTTCAACGTCAATTTAATTTTAAAGAGTAATTCATAAAAGTTAAAAACTAAAA
>JAMZAV010007471.1:0-33043 GCA_024449915.1 Sweltsa coloradensis
TCTGAATATGAAATTGTTTTTTTGAGCGCGCATGCTATTTTGCATGGGAAAATGGCTTACCAGTACTGATATTAGGCAAATCTAGGACGGTATAGAGTGTTATTTATAACAATTTTAGTCAATTTTAAGGGAATCCTGGGTTAACGGGTTTAAAGACCCAGTGAATTCATGTAAAATAAATAAACTGAACCTTTAGGCTATGTTACATTCAAATTTACCAAAAAACAACATAAATAAACTTAAATGCTATTTCTCCAAACTTTTATTCTAGCACATTTGCTAACAATTTTTCCTACTTCTTCTACATTTTTCAAGATAAAATGATAATTTATTTTTTAATATGCTATGCTCACAAGTAGCTTATTCTGAAAAACTCACCAGACACATTTTTTGATGAGATTTATATTTTTTTAATTAAAATATGGGAAATATAGATTTGTTACAAAAAACTTACATTTTTCAACAATGCAAAGGAAAAAATCATATTTATCAAACAAAACGAAATTATAAAATCCGTCTGGTGAATGTTTAGATATATTGTTTTTTAATCTAAAACCCCTTTTCACTTAAAAAAAAACAAATGCAAAATGGTAAAAGCCTTAGCATTATCGCAGCATCATAGCAAAATCGTAAAATTGCAATTATTATGAAAAATAATTGTTTGATTGCGCTCAATTTCACAAGAATATATTAATGCATAAATTAAGGTCCTGTAAAAAATCATTACAATCGGATTAGGCATGTAGGTGTTATGATAAGTCGAAGAATTGTTTTAAAAATTGAAAAAAATCGTAAAATTGCGATTTTCATGAGAAGTAATTTTTCGATCGATTTTTCGAACCGTGCAGTTCTAAGTTTAGAGATTTCGAAGGCCTCCAGAAAATGTCATCGCAATTGGAGTGTCGGTTTAGCCGGAATCGTGTTGAAAAACACACAAAAATACAGGGAAAAAACAATCCGGATATTTTTCTTCAATGTAGTAGAATGGAATCTTCGCTTCGCTCATCCAATAAATTGTATTTAAAGTCTACTCACTCAGTTATATAACTTATTTTCAGTTGTGTATGGACATAGCCAGGGCCATCAGCGTGGATGTTTATAAATTGTATTTGAAGTCAGTGTGCTTTAACAACAAAATTACTTTTAAATGGGCTATTACCCCAAAAAATTATTTTTTACCACATAATAGATAGCATATAATACAAGACTAAAATGACCGTTGAAAAAATTATATCTTGTAACTGTGATTTTACACGAATTTTTTATTTCTTATCCAGAAAATAGCGAATATTGGTGTTCTGGTAAATTTCTTAAATCGGCTTTTGTTCCACATAGATACTACAGCATCACACCAAATTCTAAAGCAGCCCTTTATAACATCGTGTCTTGAAACTGTGCACAAATACACACTCAAACACGCAAAGTATGCATTTCAAAATCACACCCCTTCTTGGTAATAATCAGCACATTTTGACCGAACCACTTGCCTAAATTACAATACAAAATATAAAGCATTTACAGAATATGCTGTCGAGTATGTTAATAATGGCCAATATTTTTTTGGATCAAAATCCTCCTGGGTCACGGGGCTTAATAATTAAAGATCGTCCCCATGTTATTTCTTATGGGAGATTTTTGCCGATGAGACCTAGCTAGAAAAATACCAAGTTTGGCAATTTTTTTGTGGAGAACCGGACCCAATCATTTTTCTGTAAATTTCTTAATTCATAACTAGTTAGCCTGAATGGAATGTAATTTTTTTACTTTATAGCGTGTGTGTAATCGTCCAAATATTTCAGGCTATTCCAACATTGTAAATTACAAATGATTACAAGTTCATATTACGTAGATCCGTCTTGCAATCAACAATAATTTTCAATGGAGATGTATAATGGTAATGGAATATAATATACTGAATATCCTAACATTTTTCTTTTTGTTATTCTAATTTATAATATTACGAAAAATGGGTACTGATAACTTTACTGTTTTGTGCCCTAAAACCCCAACTAACTAACTAACTAACTAATATTACGAAAAGAGTTATTTTTTTTTATCAAAGTCAATGTGCAATAAAATGTTTTACTAATTCTGTGCATACGTTCAATGAAACTGAACTCTGGCTTACCTACACTGGTGCTCGCAATACCACCTTACAATCTCAGCAACTCAGCCTCACTTGCGACATTACAACCAGGAATACGCCAAAGTCGTTGTTAGACGAGTGAGCGAGTCAGGTGTTGACTCTCGGGAACATTTAGCATTTAAGTTTGATAATAATTATAGACCTAGGTATAATTAAAAGACTTTTGAGTTTAGTTGGTACAAGGGCGCGTCAACTGTAAGGCCATAATGCGCCACTGTAGCCTTAGGTCTTAGGTAGGGGGAAGAGAGGGAATGTTACGGTGTGGGGTCTAACAACGACTTTGGCTATTCACTTAAATGCAAATGTTCCCGGGTACTCAACACATGACTCGCTACTCGACTAACAACGACTTTGACGTTTTCCTAGTCTAGTTGGCTAAGGCAGCCCTTATACCCGAAATGTGGAAGACCTAGGTTCAAACCCCAGGTCGGGAGAGATTTTTTAATTTCTGGATTGTTAAGCGAGCGAAGCGAGCGTTTCCATTTGACTCTGCCGGAAAAAATAGTCACTGGTTTTGTCTTGTTTTTTCTTTTTTTCTTTTTTTTGTATGTCTCGCCATAACGTTCGAACGGAGGTTTGGATCGAGTTGAAATTTGGACCATCCGCAAGTTTTGTACTAGATTGAATGCCATTAGTTTTGTGGCAAAATCGTTCAAAAAGTTACAAAGTTACACTAGGAAGCTTCGCAAACGCTTTTTCAGGCGCGTTGTTGGATGAGCGTATGTTTTTTTAAACGAAAAATTGTAAAATTCCGATTTTCATGAGAAATTATTTTTCGATTGCGCTCAAATTTTACACAAATATGTAAATTTATAAAATTAAGGTTTCTGTTAAAATATCATTACAATCGGATAAGTATGTATGTGTTATAAGTCGAAGAATGTTTTAAAAATTAAAAAAAAAGTAAAATTGCGATTTTCATAAGAAATAATTTTTCGATTGTGCTCAAATTTAACACGAATATATTAATTCATAAAATTAAGGTTCTGTGAAAAAAATCATCGGTTACAATTACAATACAGCAATCGGTTAAAGCATGTAGGTGTTATAAGTCGATGAATTTTTTTAAAAATCGAAAAAAATCGTAAAATTGCGATTTTACTGAGAAATAATTTTTCGATTGCGCTCAAAAACTTGGCAGTTCTAAGTTCAGAGATTTCGAAGACCTCCATAAAATTTCATCGCAATTGGAGTATCGGTTTAGCCGGAATCGTGTTAACAAACATACAAAAATACAAAAAGAAAGAAAATATAAAGAAAAAAAGAAGAAAAAAAAGCATTCCGGATTTTTTTCTCCAGTGTAGTGAAATGGAATCTTCGCTTCGCTCGCTACGCTCATCCAATTAAAGTTCATCGAAAGTTTTTTTTACTAGGAAAACGCTTAAGTCCCGCCGCGTTGTTGGATGAGCGTAATTGGTGCATTGAGCTACGGCAGCTCATAAAATTATGTGTTATGTGGATTTTCTGTTGTTCTGTGAAAAAATTATTACTAAGTTCAAATTTTTTTTAAATTAAATTAAATTAAATACAAAATAAACTTTTTTTTAATTAATCGTAATTTAAAAAAAAGAAAAAATCGAAAATTGCGATTTTTATAAGAAATAACTATTCGATTGCGCTCAAATTTCACACGAATATATAAATTCATAAAATTAAGGTTGTGTGAAAAAATCATTACAATGGGATAAAGCATGTAGGTGTTATAAGTCAAAACATTGTTTTAAAAAAGAAAAAAACAGCAAAATTTCTATTTTCATGAAAAATAATTTTTCGGTTGCGCTCAAATTTCACACGAATATCTTAATTCATAAAATTAAGGTTCTGTGAAAAAATAATAAAAATCGGATAAAGCGAAATTTTTTTTAAATCGAAAAAAATCGTAAAATGGCGATTTTCATGAGAAATAATTTTCCGATTGCGCTCAAAAACGTGGCAGTTCTAAGTTCAGAGATTTCGAAGGCCTCCATAAAATTTCATCGCAATTGGAGTATTGGTTTAGCCGGAATCGTGTTAACAAACACACAAAAATACAAAGAAAGAAAGAAAGAAAGAAAGAAAGAAAGAAAGAAAGAAAGAAAGAAAGAAAAAAAACATTCCGGATTTTTTTCTCCGGTGTAGTGAAATGGAATCTTCGCTTCGCTTGCTACGCTCGCTACGCTCATACAAAAAACTAAACGGCGACAAAATCTGAGGTGCCAAATCATTTAGAATGTCCGTCCGGTCACGAATATGCTAATTTTATTTTGATCCGATAAGTAGTGTAGATGGAAATTACATTAATTTTAACAAAAGTAACGTTACCATGGCACCGAAAAGTCGCACGAGGTTTCTCGCCATAACGTTCGAACGGAGGTTCGGATCGAGTTGAAATTTGGACCATCCGCAAGCTTCGATCTGAATTGAATGCCATTAGTTTTGTGGCAAAATCGTTCAAAAAGTTACAAAGTTACATTAAAGTTAATCGAAAGTTTTTTTTTTTAAACTAAACGGCGACAAAATCTGAGGTGGCCAAATCATTTAGAATGTCCGTCCGGTCACGAATATGTTAATTTTATTTTGATCCGATAAGTAGTGTAGATGGAAATTACATTTTAACAAAAGTAACGTTACCATGGCAACGAAAAGTCGCACGAGGTTTCTGGCCACTATGCACTGCCACCTAGAAGTAATCAAAATATTATGGAGGAAGCAGTATACCGTATTATTTGTTTCCAAAGAGTTAAGATATTTTCCCCAAGGAAATGATGGCAAGGACCTCTAGATGGCGGTGGATTTTATCCACAAAGTAAAGGTTTACCCACGGATTTACCCAAATACCTTGGCAATAATAAATAATATTGGGAAACGTGGCCCCGTGGACAGCGAACGTCGCAAATTTTAAAATTAAAAAAAATGTGCAATGTGGGTCTAGCTATAGCACGTGCTTGCTTATTTACGCGTCCAATTGAGCGTTTAATAGCGAAATACTATTGTATTTAAAAAATTATAAAACATTATTTTAAATACATACAATACTATGGAAAACACAGTTAGTACGAAATACGAGTACAGATTGCAAGGTTTATTCAATCTCCCTACGGAATTTAGGGGAACCTTGAGCGTGCAAGATTCGATACACATTGGTCACTGCATACAATCACAGCCTGACACAAAATGATTCGATAAAAATGACTTTTTCAAAACCAAACCGTTGTTTGTAATAAACCTACAAATTTTAAGTATATTTTTTAATTTATTATTTCTTGTAGGTTTAAATCGCAACTCAGTTACCTGGTCACGGATGTCTGTTTAAAATTTCAGCTCAATCTTTTTGGCCGTTCGGTCGTATGGGACAAACAGACAAACAGACAACCTACAGACAAAGTAATCACAACGAAGACCCGTTTGAGTTGAATAGTATCCTCAGTCGCTCCGCTCCCTCGTCTAAAAACAACAAAAACCTTCAACTTACCGAACACAAATTAAAATTAGTGACAGATTAGAGTTCAAAACAGGGTACTTCAAAGATATGAATGAATGAATACACCACTTTTCTTATTATTGATTCATTAATTACATTTAATATCCTTTTTATTTGTTATCAAAATTGCTGTGTTTTAATGCATTGTTGTTGTAATATTACTATTTCAAATATTTATTTCACTTTAGTTCATTGTTGTTTCTGCATCTATGTAATTAGATTTATTTAGTTGTCCTCCTTTGTGAATCAGTTTTTTAACTGAATAGGATAGACGTTAAATAAATAATTAAATGACCTAAAATCAATATTTTCGGGTTTCTTCTTCCAAGAAAATAGTTTCTAGATAATTCACATGCACCAGCAATATAACTAAGTTGAAAGTTCTATACTCAATGCTACAACAATGAAACAAACCAATTTACATTAAAATCAAGCAACGGGCTGGCTAGGTCATCAACAAACTTAAAAACAATGCATATTTTATAAGATTAAAAAGTCGAGACAATAGAAACACATGACATAACAGTTCAAATTTGCAGTTTGTCAAGTCTCAGGTATTAACTACCAAATAGGTTCCACGGGCACGGACAAGACTTAAAATTCCTATCAATCTGACACATTTGCATTAGTTTTATTTTCAGAATAGAAAACATCCCAAATTGTGAATCAAAGTTTTGTGTTTAGCTGCAATGCGGCTTTTCCTAATTTTTCTGGTACCTACGGGAGTTCTAGATACTAGAATCTAGACAACCTGTAGTTTGTTTGGCCGTCGCTTCAAACAATCAATTTGTTTAATGTTGCTATTATTGCCAGATTTTGAACAGTTTTGTTACGCAGGGACATCAATTCCAGGACAACTTGACCAACTGTATCAAGTATCTGTATCCGGTCCTGTATGTATCCTGCTTCTTTTTCAACATTTTAGTTAGTTCGTGTCTTCTATTTGATTAATACATGTGCATAATTTTGATGAGCGTAGCGAGCGAAGCGAAGATTCCATTTCACTACACTGGAGAAAAAAATCCGGAATGTTTTTTGTTCTTTTCTTTTTTTGTATTTTTGTCTGTCTGTTAACACGATTCCGGCTAAACCGATACTCCGATTGCAATGAAATTTTATGGAGGCCTTCGAAATCTCTGAACTAAGAACTGCCACGTTTTTGAGCGCAATCAGAAAATTATTTCTCATGAAAATCGCAATTTTTCGATTTTTTTCGATTTTTAATATTTCTTTGGCTTATAACACCTACATGCTTTATTCGATTGTAATGATTTTTTCACAGAACCTAAATTTTATGAATTTATATATTCGTGGGAAATTTGAGCGCAATCAAAAAATTATTTCTCGTGAAAATCACAATTTTACGATTTTTTAATTTTAATTTTTTAGACTTATAACACCTACATGCTTTATCCGATTGTAATGATACTTTCACAGAACCTTAATTTTATGAATTATTTATTCGTGTGAAATTTGAGCGTAATCGAAAAATTACCTCTTATGAAAATCTTTATTTTACGCTTTTTTCGGTTTTAAAAAATTACGCTCATCCAACAACGCGCCTGAAAAAGCGTTTGCGAAGCTTCCTAGTTTTAACATAATGGTAATAATAATGTGAAGAAACATGTTTGTAGACTAGGAAAACGCTTAAGTCCCGCCGCGTTGTTGGATGAGCGTATTTGGTGCATTGAGTTGCCAAGTGTTATAAGGATTTTCTGTTGTTCTGTGAAAAAATCATTACTTAGTTGAAGATTTTTTTTAAATTAATTCAAATTAAATAAAAAATAAACTTAAATTTTTAATTTTTTTAATAAATCGTAATTTAAAAAAGAAAAAAATCGTAAAATTTTGATTTTCATGAGAAATAATTTTTCGATTGCGCTCAAATTTCACACGAATACCTAAATTCATAAAATTAAGGTTCTGTGAAAAAATCATTAAAATCGGACAAAGCATGTAGGTGTTATAAGTCGAAGAAATTTTCAAAAAATCGAAAAAAAATCGTAAAATTGCGATTTTCATGAGAAATAATTTTCCGATTGCGCTCAAAAACGTGGCAGTTCTTCGTTCAGAGATTTCAAAGGTCTCCATAAAATTTCATCGCAATCGGAGTATCGGTTTAGCCGGAATCGTGTTAACAGACAGACAAAAATACAAAAAAAAGAAAGAAAGAAAGAAAGAAAAAAAACATTCCGGATTTTTTTCTCCAGTGTAGTGAAATGGAATCTTCGCTTCGCTCGCTACGCTCATCCAAATAGCGTAAAATTAGATTTGATTTGATATTGCTGAGCAGCAATTAATTACACACACACACAATATGATACATGATACATGATAGTTATAGACATACTTCCTAAGTTCTTGTATGTAGAATCCATATACACAAGAAGCCACTTCTCACGCTCAAGACACTGATGTTCTTTTGTGGGTAGTGGTATCAGCTACAGCTATAAGTTTTCTGTATCTCTGTGTCAAATGGAAATGGAAATAAATTGAAATTGAATGTTTAGTAGTAGTTCTGATTGTGATGTTTCACTTTGTCTATTTTTTGCCATAATTTAATTTTCTATTATTAATATTATTTTATTTATTATTTTATTTATATATTATTATTTATTATTATAAATTTATTTTAATTAATATTATTAATATCTATTTATTTATATTAATTTTCATTTGATTTTATGTTTAAAGTGGTTGTTTTTTAAAGGATGAGATGAGTTTAGGGATAAGATGTTACTGAGGATGTGACGTTTCTAAGAATGGGATCATTTTAAGGGTGTGATGTATCTAAGGATACATTTCAACAATAGGTAAATTTGAAGAGTGTGACGAAACACACCATTGTCACACCCAACAAGACAATCTGCCTCGGCTCAGCTCCAGACTCTAGACCCTCGGTCACCAGTGTTGAAAATAAATATAACTTTTTTTTTTAAATGGCCTAGTGATACAATCAAAAGATTATACTACAATAATTATAAAAATATGAAACTTCCAATGAAAGACACAGGCAATGATGCATTACAACTGAATCGGTTATTTGAGAAACCGAATAAGTCACCCAAATTGCGTAAATATGAGTTAAGATAGCCATTTTCTTCAGAATTTTAAGACCTATCGATAAGTAGAGAAACGAAATATGTTTCGACCATGCCTGTGTATATTACAGGGTGTCAATTTTCCCTTTGAGTTTAGAAACCGAATAAGTCAGTCCATACGTTCTGAAGAAAAAACTGTATTGATTTGAGAAACAGAACAAGTCACTTTCAGAAAAATGAGTCATTGTCTCTCATTGCCGAGAAATTTTAATTAAACAGAGTTTTAAAAAAATGTAGTTTTATGTTTACTATAATAAACGATCATAGAAACTTATGTTACTACCTTATTTTTACTAGGAAAACGCTTAAGTCCCGCCGCGTTGTTGGATGAGCGTAATTGGTGCATTGAGCTGCCATGTGTTATGCGAATTTTCTGTTGTTCTGTGGAAAAATCATTACTTAGATGATTTTTTTTTAAATTAAATAAAATAAAATAAAATTAAAAATTAACTTTAATTTTTAAATTTATCGCAATTGTTAAAAATAAAACGTAAAATTGCGATTTTTATAAGAAATAATTTCTCGATTGCGCTCAAATTTGACACTTATATATAAATTCATAAAATTAAGGTTCTGCGAAAAAATCATAACAATCGGATAAAGCATGTAGGTGTTATAAGTCAAAGAATTGTTTTAAAAAAGAAAAAACCCGTAAAATTTCGATTTTTATGATAAATAATTTTTCAATTGCGCTCAGATTTCACAAAAATACTTTAATTCATAAAATAAAGGTTCTATGCAAAAATCATTAAAAACGGATAAAGCATGAAGGTGTTATAAGTCAAAGAATTTTTTTTAAATCGAAAAAAATCGTAAAATTACGATTTTCATGAAAAATAATTTTCCGATTGCGCTCAAAAACGTGGCAGTTCTAAGTTCAGAGATTTCGAAGGCCTCCATAAAATTTCATCTCAATCGGAGTATCGGTTTAGCCGGAATCGTGCGGACAAACAGACAAAAATACAAAAAAAAAAAAAAGAAAAAAAAAAAAAAAACTTTCCGGATTTTTTTCTCCAGTGTAGTAGAATGGAATCTTCGCTTCGCTCGCTACGCTCATCCAACTAATTTTATATATACCCGCCCCATTTAATTGAAAAACCAAATTAGTCCACGCTAATTACATCCTCGTAGTTATGAAATTACGTGCGCATAAATATCAATTACAACAAAAATCAATGTAACTATGCCACATATAAATTACTACATCAAAAAACCTGCATTTTTTGACTTCATGGTATAAAATGCACGTTTTTTGCGTTTTAATCAGAACAATGGTTACATGACTTATTCGGTTTCTCACATAATAGTGGGGTCTATAACCCTAACAATCGTGCAAATCGTGAAGAAAGCATGAAAATTTGTGAATTTACTAATATGACCACAAGGAATCCAAATATCGATGGCCCGAAGTTAAGTTCCTGTTACTTTCTTATTAATTGAATTAAAAAAATTTAAATTTGATTAATTAACTACAAAAATTTTTAAAAGGAGACAACACAGTCGACATTGGTATCAATTATCAAATAAAAGCTTATTTTACGGAAAATAAATAAATGAAAAAATTTTTAAAAAATTTTATTAATTAATCATCTAATTAATTGAATTTTTAGTAATATTTACCACTTTCGATTTATGTATAATTATGTACACCTAAAATTCTACCGATTGTCATACAATTTCACCCCTTTACTAACATATGCCAAAAAATTCAAATTTTGATGGCCCCAAACAACATTCCTTCAACTCTCAGATTAATGGATTAATGAAATTAATAATTAGTTTAAAGGGACCAGTTAAATGTTTGACATTCAAAAACCCACAGTCAAACTGATGTATCAAATAATAACAAAACAAGCATAATAAAAGGGAAAAGTGATGGCCCCAGGTCGGGTTTTATCACTTTCCCATTAATTCAATTAATTCAATTAACGGCAATTAATCACAAAAATTAAAAAATTTAATGTACAAAATAAACACAGCATAGTCGACTTGGGTATCAAATGAAAGCTTATTTCACGAGTAAATATGTGAAAAAATATTTTTCATTTATTAATTAGAATCATCCAATTAATTACTTTTTAGTAAAATTATACCACTTTTGATTTTTGTATAGTTATGTATTCCAAAAAAACTTTACCGTTTGTCATAAAATTTCACCACTTTAAAAACATAATGCCAATTAATCCAAATTTTGATGGCCCCAAACTGAATTCCACTTAATTATTATTAATTGAATTAATGGAATTAATTATATTTATTTCAATCAAATGTGTAAATGATCACAACATAGTCGACTTGGGTACCAAATGAAAGCTTTTTTTATGAATAATTAAAATGTGAAAAAATATATTTAGTTAATTGATTAATCATCTAATTAATTACAATCTAGTAAAATTTTACCACTTTGGTTATGTATAGGTATCAAAAACTCTTCCGATTGTCATAAAATCTTACCACTTTACTCACACGATGTCAATAAAATAAAATAAAATAATTATAGCACCAAACGAAATTCTTGTAACTTACATTTTATTAAATAAATGAAACTAAGAATTAGCTAGTTCACGTGCCACAGTCAACTGGTGTATTAAATTATAGCTAATTGTATGGTCATTAAAAACATTACACAATTAATTACACTTTAATTTAATGTAATTAACGGATAGCATATTAATAAACCCTATGCCTTAGTAAAATTCTGTCAATGTTCTTAATTACCATACAATTGGCTATTATTTAATACACCAGTTGACTGTGGGACGTGAACTAGCTAATTCTTATTTCATTTATTTAATAAAATGTAAGTTTCAAGAATTTCGTTTGGTGCTATAATTATTTTATTTTATTTTATTGACATCGTGTAAGTAAAGTGGTAAGATTTATGACAATCGGTAGAGTTTTTGAACCTATACATAACCAAAGTGGTAAAATTTTACTAGATTGTAATTAATTAGATGATTAATCAATAACGAAATATATTTTTTCACATTTTAATTTTTTCATAAAAAAAAGCTTTTATTTTGGTACCCAAGTCGACTATGTTGTGATCATTTACACATTTGATTGAAATAAATATAATTAATTCCATTAATTCAATTAATAATAATTAAGTGGAATTCAGTTTGGACCCATCATTTTTTAGTTTTATTGTGATCATATTGTTTTTAATACTACAATTGTCAATCGTAGCGCATAATTGAATGTTAAGACCCTTTAAGGGAATCTAGGGTCATTCTCAATTTCAGTAATCCATTAATCTGGGAGTTGCAGGAATTTCGTTTGGGGCCATCAAAAATTTTGGGTTAATTGGCATTAGTTATTAAAGTGGTGAAATTTTATGACAATCGGTAAAGTTTTTGGAATACATAATATACAAAAGTCAAAAGTGGTATAATTTTACAAAAAGTAATTAAATTTGGGTGATTAATTAATAAATGAAAAATATTTTTTTTTACACATTATTTACTCGTGAAATAAGCTTTCATTTGATACCCCAAGTCGACTATGCTGTTTTTTATTTTGTACATTAATTTTGTAATTTTTGTGATTAATTGCCGTTAATTGAATTAATTGAATTAATGGGAAAGTGATAAGAAACCCCACCTTGGGGCCATCACTTTTCCCTTTTATTATGCTTGTTTTGTTATTATTTGTACATCAGTTGACTGTGGTTTGTGGAATGTCAAACATTTAATGGTCTTAATCTAATTATTAATTTCATTAATCCATTAATCTGAGAGTTGAAGGAATTTTGTTTGGGGCCATCAAAATTGAATTTATTGGCATTATGTTAGTAAAGGGTGAAATTGTATGACAATCGGTAGAATTTAGGTGTACATAATTTTACATAAATCGAAAGTGGTAAAATATTACTAAAATTCAATTAATTAGATGATTAATTAATAAATTTTTAAATATTTTTTTTATTTATTCATTCTCCGTAAAATAAGCTTTCATTTGATACCAAAGTCGACTGTGTTGTCTCCTTTAAAAAAAATTTTGGTTAATTAATCAATTAATTTTTATTAAATTCAATTAATAAGAAAGTTACAGGAACTAAACTTGGGGCCATCGATTTTTGGATTCCTTGTGGGCATTTTAGTAAATTCACAAATTTTTATGCTTTCTTCACGATTTGAACGATTGTTATATATATTGGAGCTTATAGAACCCACTATAACCGATTCAACTGTACACTTCTTTATCTACCTACCTATCAGCGCTGTTGTAAATACAAACGAATCCTTAGTAGTGGGTAGCTGAGCCTGATAACCCTCTTTAATGTTTCCAAAATATTACTGTTAATTTAGAGACAAATTGAGGCAAGTATAAATACTCATCACTGGCATCAGTGTTGTGACGTCCTGAAGCTAAACCCATTCCGTGAAATCTAACAAACAAACGGATAGTGAACGAAAACCTATTATTCCATGCGATTTACTCGAAAAAGGTTCCAAAAACCAGGCAAGACTGAATAGTCAAATAAATTACTTCTGGCAACCTAAAACACGCACTAACTTCATGCTCTGACACACCCCAGCAGTCTTGCCTTGCGACTCACTCCAGCTCCGGACTAATTCTCTAAGCCAGACTACAACGCATCCTCCCGGCGATCGAGAGCCCTTGTCCCCCCAAAAATACGGTCGCTTTTTCTCTCCTCACACCCTTCACCCTCTCAAATAACAGCTCCAGGACCCAGTGGAGCTCACAGTGGATATCTGAGCAAATTGAAAACTAACACTTCCAAAAATGTTTTTACAAAACCTTCCATTTGGTTTTGAAGTCAACGTTCCAGAATCACGAAAGCAAACCACAAAATTATAAGCAAATCAAAATTCCTAAATTTTCTGAACAACAGCCATCTAGTAGATCCAGATTAGCATGCAAAAAATTAGTAAACCCCCTAGTTCCCCAGCTCATGACAAAATTACAAAATCTCACAGGTCACAAAAAGCAAGCTAGGTCAATCCAATGCATAAGCAATGAAATAAGCAAAACAGCGTGGAGATAAATCCAACGACTGATGTACACCGTAGACTTTCAGTCCCCAAACCAAATAGTCCCACACATGCCTAAAGTAAATAAAGTTTTAAACTCTAAAAAAGGAATAAGTAGGTTTACTGATAAAAATAGAGGTAAAAATAGATTCACGATTTTGCATCAAAATATACCGTGCATCTCGAACAAAACAGCAAATCTAGATGCCCTGATAAATGAGACAGAAGAAAGTGAAGAACTTAATATTGACATTGTATGTAGGTACTCACACATAACAAAAACTTCCAAACCTTACACACTGTATTTTTACAAGTTTTTGTTATGTGTGGGATCTCATTGCTTTTTCAAGTTCCATTGCAAAATTATTAGTTAAAATATAATAATTTTATCAAAGTCGATTTAATTGCTATTTTAACAATAGAATGAAAAAATACAGTGTTCCAAAGACTTGCTTTTTGTAAACAATGTAGGCGATTATTGTCACGTAACTATAGTTACTTGTTGGTTGTATGCCGGTATAAGGCTTATTTTAAAACCTTTATTTGGAAGCCTTCCAGCAATTTTTTAAAACTTTTTCTTTCAAAGGGAATTACATCACTATTACCTTAATGTCCATGTAAAATATGAACGTTGTAGCCTCACCCGTTTGTTCAGAATCGCTGGGCAATTAAACTGACGAATTAGATAGTAGTAGCCAGTAGTAACTAACATCCTTAAAGTGATTTTGAACATGTTTCAAGTCATATTTTCACCAAGAATGAATGCTCGTACCCCAACCAAATTTGGCATGTGTTGTCGGGTACTTAAATCCCATCGATTTTGATAGTTTTCAAATTCACATCACGTTTCATGATGGCTGGGTGACACCTCGAAATCACCCCAACTCTGCTTGCTGTATAAGGTGCCTGAGTGTGTAGCGCACCGCGGCTTGGCTGCGGCACCATAACGGGCACCTAGATAACCCAAGGTTATCCATCACTCCAAACAACAGGTAATGAACAAGTACATACAGTTGCAATAATTACCGTTTAAAACTGAAAGATGCTTTACCAAATTGAGTGCAACAAATCGAATTCATAGAGTAGACTTTCAGATGCATCTAATGCACGAACGCATGTCTGCAGGGGCGCCGAATTTTGAAAATCCCGAGGGGTGCTCAATTTCGTGGAGAAGGGATTAAGCACGGGGGGATTGGGGGTGGAGCCCCCCAACATTAGCGCCACAGGCGAAAATTTTGAAAATCACGTTTTTAGAGTGCATTTAGTGCGTTTTAGACAAAAATAGGGGGCTGGATGCAATACCGAAATACTGTAGTTTTTGTACCGCAAAAACTAGAAAACTACCAACAAGAGAATTGGAACACTTACGAGATAGATCATCATGTTGCCAAAATAATGTAATTTTTTACAGTAAAAACTAGAAAACCGTAAAAAAAATATGGAAGTGCGAGATAGACCATGTTACAACCATCGAATATGCATATTGCATATCATTACGATCGCGATCGCGTCCAACAATCTTGAGCCTTCCTGCATCCTTCCTGCATGACTCAAGTGAGTTAATTCAAAATGCAAAAACATTGTTTTAATCACTTTGATTGCTTCCAAGTGAAAAATAGAAACATTTTTTTTTTTTAATACCTCAAAACTTATTTTAGTCAGGATTTTTGGAGGGGTGCGCACCCCTCCAAATAATCTGAGGGGTGCTTCAGCCCCTGAGCACCCTCATAATCGGCGCCCCTGCTCCTGCATCGGACTTCAATGATCATAATTCTACCTCGTGTCATCCATCCACCAACCACTGCACTGTTGTAGCACAAGTAAGCAACGAATACAACAGGGTAAGCCCAAAACTAATGTCCTCCTCCCGCTCATAATCGTTGGAAACAACGTGGCCCGTGCTCTCTTTTTTTTAATATACCTCAAAACTTATTTTAGTCAGGATTTTTTGAGGGGTGCGCACCCCTCCAAATAATCTGAGGGGTGCTTCAGCCCCTGAGCACCCACATAATCGGCGCCCCTGCATGTCTGTACTCTGTAGACCATGTCTGAGGGACACAAAACCCTTGATTAGACACCTCTTATAATCAATGGTTACCCTTTGTTGAAATTAGCATGAATTTCCTTATATTGGTGGCCTAACATCCACAAAATGGCAAAGATGATTCACAGATATCTATATGATCATATTTTAATTACTTAATTACCCAGTAAGCCTTCTGATAACCTTAATTACAGTGTAGTAAACACCTAGATGTCACTATGTCTCGAGAGTATAGGGAAATGCACTGCGTCTTTATCTTATACTTGGTGTTTATTAATTATTTCCTTCAACAGCAACACTGTTTTGATTAGAGGGAATATGATACACATTTTGGTCTTTCATAAATAACTATTTCTTCTGCCATGAATGAAGCAACCGATTTAGTTAAAACAGTGCATTTTATATAGTTGCCACAAGCAAAGATATATATTATATATTGCCAAGTCTACAGTCGCAGATTACTAATGTTAATAAGCAAGAAACAATTCACGAAAATTTGCTATTTTAGTCGTTTTAGGAAAATCCGAAATCGAAAAATATTTATAATTTATGTATCGTTTATCTAAAATCACGAAGAAAAGTGTTATTGCAAAGCCCTTCATTAAAGTTTCCTACACTGTTATGTCAGCCAGCCGAGCGAACATAAATTTTCCTAAAATACATGTTAAAATATATTGAACTCGGCAGGTTTAAACAAGCATCTTATCGACGACGACTGTACCGGGCAAGACGTTCACCGCCTGCTTGAAACGATTCACATCACAGCAATACCCATACCCCCACTCGGGTCTGCCCAGGTTCCACTTGACCCATGTGACGTTGGGCGAGATGTCCGGGCAGATGTTGTACGCCTGACTCGCCTGGCCGGACCTGACGAACGGGTTGTTGACGCTGACAACGGCCACCCCCGCGCGGCTCTCCCGGTCGTAGACTACCTTCCACACGAGTCTGGGCACCGGGATGTACCTCTCCCTCGGTCCGCTATCAGACAGATACAACTCCCTTCCGTCGGGCAAGGCCAGGATTCCGTACGTCCCCGAGTAAACTTCCAGATTTAATTTCTTCTCGGCTGCGTAATTACGAATGTCTACCTCCAGTTTATTCCAGTTTTTCTCCTTGATAGTTTCCCATTGAGGAACGACATTGGCGTAGTAGAAAGTCGTTCTCTTCTGTGACTTGTACACGAAGTCTAGCCCCGCGCTAAGGTGACCCCTGATAAGATGGTTACTCAGCTGGTTATTGCCGCTGAGGAGATGACTTATATTGGTATTCTCCCTCGTTAGCTTGTAAAGATTTTCTGGAACTAGACCCGGATAGAATGGAGGTTTTCCTTGGAGATAAACGGAAGGACGGTAGTTACCCGTTTGAGAACCACCAATGCTGGCGACCAAATCAGATCTGGAATATATTGGATTTCTTAATGTCTCGTCAAAACAAATGTCGATGAGTTTGTAGAACCCACTGGATACTTCGAACCCGACTTCAAGCATCACCCCGATCTTGACCCCCTTATCGTTGTTGCAGTTGTGTGGGGGGTCTTCCTTCCCAGGTGCGGGGGTTACCCTAGGGGCAGGCGAGTTGCTTGAGCGTGGCGTTTTGTTGTCGCCCAGGGAACTGTTCCCGGCCACCAAGTGACGGTCGCCTGCTGGATAAAGGCGGGAGGTCTTCTTCACGGGCAGTGGCTGCAGTGGCACCAGGTATTTTTTTAAGCCCGGGGGCACGCCAGCGGGGATTTCTTCCTCCCCCCCCTCTAAACGGTAAATTGCCCCCAAAGGGAGTCGGAGGCAGGGAACCCGGGAAACCGTTTGGCTCCCAAACCGGGTTTTAACAGGCGGGGGGGAAAAGGGCTCGGCAGGCGGGGAGGGAAGGGGGCTTTTTTCCCCCGGGGGGGGGCAAGCTCCCTTTTTAACGAGAAGAGAGTTTTTTTAATCGCCCGAAAAAACCTAGGGTTTAATGTTTAGTAATTTGTTTTTTTGTTCTTAAAATGTTATTTTTTTTTGGGTATATTGAGCTCTTAGCTTTTTAAGTACAGATAAATTTTTTATTGTGGAGTTAATTGGTTTATAAAGGGGGGGTGGCTAATCTAAAAGGTCATCAGTAGGCCTGCAATAATTCCAGACACTTTCCCCAAAACCCCAGTCTGAAAATACGGGCAATTAGGGAAATTTTAATTAAAGGGTTAAATCCTCCGTTTTTTTGTAAAATTTAAAGGGAAATTTCCGCGAGAAACCTGCCCAGTGACAATCTCTCTTCAAGTGACTAACTGGGGTAAAAACAATGCCTAGAATATTCTTTTGGGGGCCCTCCTCCTTTTTCTTACGGTTGTAAAAAAAGTGTTTTTTCCCAAAATTTAAATATTTTTTGGAGGTTTTTTTAGTGACTCGAAATAAAACCCATCAAAACCATAAAAAACTCCCAATGCCCTCGGATGGGGTCTTTTTTAAACGAGGATTCTTTTTGGGAACACGAAAAAACAGAAAAAATAAACTCACTTCAAAAACAAAACTAAAATTTTGAAAAATGTTTTTTAAATTTTTTGTTAAGCCCCAAATTTTGGTACCAAATAAGTTTTTTTTTCAAACAGACAAAAATCTTAAAATTTTTGTAGTGTTAGTAAAAATTTTAAATTTTAGATCTCTTTTTTTTGTCCCAATATAAGAAGGGGAAAAAATAAACTCACTTCATAAACTCAAATTAAAAAATTAATTAAATTTCGTTAGGCAACTGCAAGAAATTTGGTATCCAAACTGGGTTTTTTCGAAAAACAAAAATCTTAAAATCTTGTAGTGTTATAAAAATTTAAAAAATTAGTATCTCACTATTTCCCCCAAAATATAATATATAGTTTAATTCGGGAAAACATTAGAAAAAACCCTCAGCCCGGCTGCTGTGTGTGGCTGTGGAATTGGAAAACCCTCGACCTCACGACTCAGAGACCGGGACCTAAGGGTTTGGGTAGCACCCGAGCTTCGTCTAATGGGGAAACTTTTTAACCCCCCTGCCCCTGGAACAAACCCGTAAAGATAATCTCCTGTACTGTAAAAGTCTAAAAATAAATTTGGGTGACGAAGGGGAAAACTTCAAATTTTACCGACCCCCCAAAAAATTTTGCTCCAATGTTTTTTTTTTTTTTTTTATTTTTTGGCTGTTTTTTTGGGAGGATTCCGGGGGAAAAAGGCCCCAAGGGGATCTTGATTAAAAATTTTAGGGGACCTTCGAAAACTCTGAAAAATTAAAAGGTTATTGTTTTTTTGGGGACAATCGAAGAAAAATTTCTCATGAATATCGGGACTTTTAACGATTTTTTTTTTTAATTTTTTTGTGCGATATTTTTTGTGACATTTGGGGCCCATTTTTGAAACCAAAAAGGGTGGGGCTTTCAATGTTCATAAAAATTTTACATGGGGCATTAAAGGGAAGGGGGTGTTGTACCTTTTGAAAGAAAAAGTTGAAAAAATAACCCAGAATCCATAAAATAAACTTTTAATATAAAATTTTTTTAAAGGTTTTTTGTTTCATTTTTTCCCGGGGCCCTTTTTGGGGCCCCTTATGGCCAAAAGGGGGGGCTACCCAAAGTTCATATTTACATGGGAAAATTAAAAGGGTTTTGGGGGGGGTAGTACCTTTTTGAAAAAAAGTTGGAAAAGGGTTTGCCCGAAAACCATAGGGAAAACAGATTTTAATTTTAATTTTTTTAAAGGTAAATGATAACATTTGACAATAACAATAGAAACTTTAAACAATCACCTACAATGCATAGGCGCAAAAAAAACTTGTAAAGTAAAAATATCCCACGGGAAAATAAAAAAACCCCTTTAAAAAAAACTATCCATCCCCGCGGCGGGGCTTAAGCGTTTTCCTAGTATAATATTTTGATTTAGGAAAAATTTGAAAAACATTTCTCTAGAAATTTCTTTTACTTTTTTCCCCCTGATTTTTTTTAAAAGTATTTTCGTGATTTTTTGGGCCGATAATTTAAACCCAAAAAGCTCCTCCCCTCAACGCGACTGGAAAAGGGGGTTAGCGAAGCGGCCTGTTGTATAAATTAAATACTGTTCTGCCCCCCCAAAACCCACCACCAGGGACAGCGGGATTTTCCCCAGCATGACCTATCGTGTTCTAGGGGCCCCGATACAGTGTTGATCTTTTTACTTGGTTGACCCCCCGACCCTACTCACTGCCTTATCGTTTGCCTCTGTATTATCGCATGATTTAAAAATTTTTAAATTTCTAGTATGATAACCCTTTTACTGTCTTTCATTGGTTCAAAGCCAAATAAAATAAATTTTGGGGTTTTGTGGGAAATTTCTAAAATTATCCCTTCCTTCCTCACCCTTTCCATTTGATGACAAAATACATAAAAAAAATTTTTTCCGCGACATATTATGATATCAAAACTAAAGCGGGAATACTTTTTATTCGGGAGGGTTTCCCTGTTCGACACCCGCCCCCCTTATTTCCCCTCTTAGGTTTTTTTTTTAAAAATTTTCCCCAAACCCCAAAATGGGTTGGTTCCCCTTAAAAAGCCCCCTTGGACATTCCCCTTCACAAATATCCAGCCCCCATATAATACCCAAGTTTGTTAATGGTCCAAAGGGTAAAGGTTTTTTTACAAGAGAAATTAAAACGATCTTAGCAGGGCAAAACTATCGCTATGAAATAGGCCCAAAAAGCAAACAAAAAAATGCCAATGAAATACTTTAAAGATTATAAAAAAAATTTAAAACATGTGTAACGCGTGACGCGTGACACTCTGATTCGCGAGGTCACGGGTTCGAATCCCGTCACCGGCAATCCTGACTAGAAGGTTTCTCCTAAGTTTTCATTAATCGTGAATGCGAAAGCAAAGGTTGGCGTCCTTAACATTCACAAATTCCTAGTTAGACACTGAAGAGGCGCATGCATTGTACCCTTGGCAGGTTTTCCAAGAGAAATTAAAGAAAATAATCACAATAATGATCTACTAGTATTTCTTGCAAATACTGAATCTCCTTTGTCGATCGAGTGGAGCGGCTGCCGCAAGAAAATCTAGCTGACCTTGGCCCTTAGATACTAATATACCCCGCCCTACTATTGAACTTGGATGTTATAAATAAATAAAGAAAACAAATTTTATTTAGAGTCTGCCCACTCAGTTATATAACTGATTTCAGTGGGGGACTTTAAATCAAAGCGACCAAGCCAACCCTGTAGGCCCCGACGCAATCGACGAGTGAGCGATAACCAACCAAAGATCGATATTTTTAATAGGAAATATAGCAATCAGTGGTATGGACAGTGCGAACACCCGCGGATCTACGCCAGAATCAACAAGGCCGATTCAGAACAACTCGTGATATTATTATGTGCTTCGTTGCTAGGACGGCTCCAAAGTCACCGTTTACAAACTCCTAAGACAAGAACTGATGGACTTAAGTCCAAATCAGAAGTTAAAAAACTTCCGACTTTAGCGGGAATCGAACCCTGGACCTTCTGCATTGGAAGCAGATATAGCAATTCAGAAGCTGTTATGTATATCCGGTTCAATCCCCGATTTTTTAATTTCTGGATGGTATTGCATAGCTATTTGAAGAAACTCAAAGAATTTGGCGATTAATCAAATTAAGAAATAACCTGTCTGTTAATGTCAACATTTTGGCGATTAATCAAATTAAGAAATAATAATATAAGTTATCTTTGACAACAAAATGAATAGTGTATTATAAATATTTTCTAATGCCGCTTGCAAATGCATTTTGTGAACATACTAAGCTCGTCGCGAAGTTTGAACCAAGGTCCAAGGTAACTTGTTGTTTTTACTCTTCATAAACTTGCTCGACATGTTGTCTCCATGGCGGTGAGGAGGGTATTAGTATCTATGGCGGTGAGCCTATATACCCTATGCATCAGTTGGAACAAGTGATGCAAATAAAACGTCAAATGAGACGTGATATTTTCACCTGCCTGAAGAAAAATGAAAAATGAATACTTTCAATAGTTTACATGTAAATATAATTTTAATGAGTTTCGTCTGCATGTGTTAAAGTGAGGAGCCACTAATATACTCGTCTGAAAATTGGGCAACGTTTCTATTTGACGTGCACAAAGCAGAAAGGTGAGTGCTGTAAACTTGGGTACCATCAGGTATGTCAAGTTTCAAGTCGATCTTAATCATCATTACGACTGGAAGAAGTTTAAAATCACAATCAAGCTAGCACGAGAAGTTGAGAACGCTGCTAATCTTGCATTTCATTTAATTTTTCATTTCTTTATTGCGTACAATTGAATCATGCTAGATGATATAGTACACATGTCACAGTATACACCCATTTGGTAATATATTTTCTATTCTAGGCCTAAGTTGGATTAAAATAAATATTATAATGAAGTGCCTCATTGGCTTGTCAGTACATAATTGGATGAGCGTAGCGAGCGAAGCGAAGATTCCATTTCACTACATTGGAGAAAAAAATCCGGAATGTTTTTTTTTTTTCTTTTTTTTTCTGTATTTTTGTGTGTCTGTTAACACGATTCCGGCTAAACCGATACTCCAATTGCGATTAAATTTTATGGAGGCCTTCGAAATCTCTGAACGAAGAACTGCCACGTTTTTGAGCGCAATCGAAAAATTATTTCTCATGAAAATCGCAATTTTACGATTTTTTTCGATTTTTAAAAAATTTCTTCAGCTTATAACACCTACATGCTTGTCCGATTTTAATGATTTTTTGACAGAACCTTAATTTCATGAATTTAGGTATTCGTGTGAAAATTGAGCGCAATCAAAAAACTATTTTCCTCGTGAAAATCGAAATTTTACGTTTTTTTTTCTTTTTAAAAACAATTCTTTGACTTAAAAACCCCCTACATGCTTTATCCTATTGAAATAATTTTTTCACACAGAACCTTAATTTTAAAAATTCTAAAAATTTGTGTAAAATTTTGTGCGAAATCAAATAATTATTTCTTATGAAAATTTCAATATTACGATTTTTCCTTTTTGTAAATTACAATTAATTAAAAATAAATTAAATTTAAGTTAATTTTTCATTTAATTTAATTTAAATTTTTAAAAAAATCTTCAACTTAGTTTTGATTTTTCACAGAACAACAAAAAATCCGCATGGCAACCACATGAGCTCAATGCCCCAAATTACGCTCATCAACAACGCGGCGGGAACTTAAGCGTTTTCCTAGTTAGGTACTTGTTCATTAACGGGACCCCCCCTCAATATTTTGTTAATTGACCCCCTCATCGTCGTTTTTTTACTTTTTTATGTTTACAATAAATAATTACAACTTGAGAGGAGTTGAATATGAGCCAAAAGTGAACTTGACTCACACGTTCAACGTGACTCAGGCGAGTACAGCCCATTGGAACGCGTAGGCCTACATGAGAGCAGTCGTCGCCGTGCAGCTGACATTGACGTTCACAACACCAAATGAACCCTTCAAACCTTTAACGTCGCTATTTTAAACGAAAGCCCTTTTTCCATTGAAAGTCCTTTATATCAAAATCGCGACGTTAAAGGTTTTGCAGTTGTGAAGTATGTTGGCGTAGGCCGTGTCACCCCTGGCGCAAATTTTTGTAGCCGGAAAGTATGTTTTCAAGGCTTTGTTCGAAATAATTGTGTTTTCCTGGCCTCCCGAAACTCAGATGGAGTAGATGAAGTAGTTATGATTGATAATGAAATGTTTTTACATGTTTTGGAGGGGGGTCCCCGTTAATGAACAAGTACCCATAATTATTTTTGTCAAATATTTTCACAAGCAAAAACACATGAAAAAATGTATATATTCCATTTGCTGTAATGGTTAATTCACATTATCAGATCTTATTTACAGAAGGAAGTGGGTGTAATATTTAGAATGAACAGTTAAAAGCAATTAAAACAAGACATAAATCACCTTGGTTATGGACTAGTAATATCACATTTTTCTTTGATTCTGTCTTAGGTTAAAAATGACTTTCAAAGTGTCACATGTTCGTTGTCTTCAAAAAACAAAGGCGACAGTGTCAGATATGGAACAGCCTTTTCACACTCAATTCATATCACATCACAATCTTGTACTGTAATTAGTTCACATTAGAAGATCTCATTTAGAAAATTAAAATTAAAATTAAAATTAGAACTAAAATTAAAATTAAAATTAAAATTAAAATTAAAATTAAAAAGGAAACAGCCTGCATAATTTGGAGTGTAGGCCTACAATTTAAACAATCTGTTTATTACATTAGAAACTCTTCTATTGTATAGAAAGTACTAGCCACAAGTATTTAGTTATTAAGTATTTAGTTGTTTTAAACATGTTGGTATTTGACGATTTTTGTTTGATCTCTATTGGAGTTTTTTCCAAAATTTTCTGCCTGCCTGTATTGGTGCATTATTATACATCTGTTTATTGTGACCTTGGGTGTGGTAGTCTCCTTTTTGTCTAGTGTTATGGTTGTGGATTGCTGAATTTTTTTGTACTAGGAAAACGCTTAAGTCCCGCCGCGTTGTTGGATGAGCGTAATTGGTGCATTGAGCTGCCATGTGTTACGCGGATTTTCTGTTGTTCTGTGGAAAAATCATTACTAAGTTGAATTTTTTAAAAATTAAATTAAATTAAATAAAAAATTAACTTTAATTTATTAATTTTTTTTAAGTAAATTGTAATTGTTAAAAAAATAAAAAAATCGTAAAATTGCGATTTTTATAAGAAATAATTTCTCGATTGCGCTCAAATTTAACACAGATATATTAATTCATACAATAAGGGTTCTATGAAAAAATCATTACAATAGGATAAAGCATGTAGGTGTTATAAGTCAAAGAATTGTTTTTAAAAAGAAAAAAACTCGTAAAAGTTTGATTTTCATGAGAAATATTTTTTCGATTACGCTTAAATTTTACACGAATATCTGAATTCATAAAATTAAGGTTCTGTGAAAAAATCATTACAATCGGATAAAGCATGTAGGAGTTATAAGTCGAAGAAATTTTTTAAAATTCGAAAAAAATCGTAAAATTGCGTTTTTTATGAGAAAAATTTTTCCGATTGCGCTCAAAAACGTGGCAGTTCTAAGTTCAGAGATTTCGAAGGCCTCCATAAAATTTCATCACAATCGGAGTATCGGTTTAGCCGGAATCGTGTTAACAGACACACAAAAAAAAAAAAAAAAAAAAAAAAAAAAAAAAAAAAACATTCCGGATTTTTTCTCCAGTGTAGTGAAATGGAATCTTCGCTTCGCTCGCTACGCTCGCTACGCTCATCCAATTAAATTATTCCGTGGATATGAATATATAATATTATTGCAGGAAGTGTGCGTTCGAACTTTTCCTACACTATCGTTTCACAAGGAAGTCAGTGGGTCTTGTTGGGTGTCTACTACACCCAGCTCTTGATTTACTTCTGATAGCCTACGTCTACACTTCCGCAAAGGGACTTTTTAGTCAAATTCAGAAAGAAGATAATGTTTATCTTCGAACTTTTGTTTGTGAACTTGTTCGGTTGGGGGGGGGGGGGGGGGGGGGAATCATAATTTTTTGCTCTTTAAAAACCTTCAAAATCTTTAACGTTGCTATTTTAAACGAAGTCATTTTCGGTTGATTTATACTTAAAATAGGCTAAGCAACGTTAAGTTTTTGTGGGCCTAAAATTTTTCTTTGGTGGGGGGGGGGGGGGGGGGGGGGGGGGGGGGGGGGTCACGTATTTTGGAGTAGTTTAGTAAACCACATGATGATTTAACAAGTTCCTATGGACCTGTTTGGGCACTATAAATTTGTATACATCAACCAAAAATATTTGTTTTATTATTATCAGGGAAACAAATCATAATCAATTATGATTGGAGGGGAATACACAACTGAAAATTAAACTTTGAATAACTTGATGTCATTTGTCATTTGCCATTTGCCACAACATGTGACCTGTAGGCCTGGCGTCACAAAGTCGAAGCTCTAAATATTTGGTGACTAGACCGCAGGGCTACGTTCCAGTTCCACTATCAGCTGGTATAATCACCGCTGTCAGGGTGTAGTCGAGCAGAGCAGTGAGTCTCGTTGCATCCTCGCTACGATAAGGTCAGTGTTGTGATCTCTGCGGTACGTGGAGACAAAAACTGTGCTGTATTACTACAGAAATAGGTAAGTGAAAGTGCTTTTATTTTAGAGTGATTTTGTTTTAAAAATTACAGTGTAAGGTTCCAATCTATATTTTGCAATTTTATCCAATACACATTTGTTTCACGACGACTCCATAATATTCTGGATTAAAAGTTAGTGGAACTTTAAATCACAGGCCTACCGTTTTTGTTAATTAAGGTTGTTTGTTTTGGTAACATATTTGCCAAATAATTCATATTGCTCAAAATAATATTATGCAAAATACATCGTCATTAATTCCATTTCATATTTTTAGCGTTTTTCGTCTTAGAAAAAACGCAATTTAGGCTATAAATATAGCCTACTTATTTCGGTGAAATTATACATAATTTATTCCAATTTAGATGTTTGTTGCCGTGATTCAATTTTGATAGCATATTTGCTGGTTTAGACTTGATAAATGCATGGATATTATTTTGTGAGACAAAAATAATTTGCACAAATTTCGGTTTTATCATTAGGCTTATTTTGTGAAGCTCTCTAAACTTATCGAGCGAAATAATTCGTCCGATTGTAGAGCTGAATGTAATACCGCTCTGTCCGAGTGATTACGTCCTATCGTAAAAGAACGGAATCTGCACTGTTTTTTTTATCGAGTGTCCCTGTTTGAACTCGTTCCATCATAGCGAAAGTGATGGCCGCTCATAAACAAAGCGTCTTTGACTCTTTGATAGGATAAGGTCAGAATGAGATTAGGCGAGGGTAGGCCTACTTACTGCTGCGGCGAGACGCGAAGCGCGTATATTTTTACAATATGTAGGGTCTACTTCACGCAATCTCCCCCATAACTCTCTACAAAACATCGCAAAAAGCAGTTGGAACCCCCCAACCGAAGATTTAGGCCTACCTAATTTCCGAAGAAATCTTCATATTTCTTCTCTCTCGCTCGAGACTGCGACACGATTCAATTCAATTCAGTGGCGTTACTATGGAGTAAGCTCCGCCTCCATGCGGAAATGTCACATTTTTTGATACTTGTGTCGTTTTTTATTTCGTTTGTGCACAAAAATTGTGGCCGCAAATGAAAAAAAATCCGGAGGGCCAGTTTCACAGAAAGTTAGCCCCCCAAACCGAAATGTCATAAATTAACCACTAGGCATTCATTTAGAGGAAAAGAACTCTCACAAAAGCGCGCAAATAGTATCATATACCATTTTTTCCCCAATACTATGAAGAATATTATGTTGTATGATACTTTTAAGACCAGGAGCCGTTTTTACGTCACGACGTTTCGAACATGGCCGACGTCTATTTTTCCATCCAACGCAACGGCATGTTGTAATGGCTATATCATAAAAACTAATTAACCGATCGATCCAAGTTTGGTTGCATTGTTTTTATTGAAATATTTCAAGTTTAAATAATGTCTCGTTTGGTATTTTGTTTAGAGGTATAGTCTGATTTTACACAAACAGACCTGGCACACATGAACATTTTAGTGTTGCAGTGGTTTCGTTTCACTCTGGGGTCACCAATATGTTTCAATATTTATTTTGATGATTTGTTTTTACAAAATGATCTATTCTAATCAAATGACTATCTTCAATTTTCTATAAAAAAATATTTTGGTAAATTTTAATTTTTTTGCGATTTGTTGCAACGCGGTTTTCAGCTATTTATACAGCATGCCTATGACAATACTACACTTTCTTACAAAGTTTAGCCGTTTAAGTAAGAAATTATACTTATTTTATGAACAACTCGTCTTTACTGTACATGTTGAAAAGATTTAATTTTACAAATTAAAGTAGGTATATTCAATTGAAAAAAATAGACCTCCATAAAAGCTACTCTTTCCAAACAATAGTGATTACTGTTAATCCACATAAAGCTATTTAAAAATACCGTCAAAAATCTTTTGTAGTATCATAAGCTAGTGTAGTATTTAAAAAAAATTATACACCACACTTATTAGGCCTGAATAATATGGTTTAAATAACAAAAAATCACCTTTCTTTTGATCTACTTGGAAAATATTACTGTCGCGACATTGTCACCTGCAATGAACATAACAACTCTTTATTTTACGTGTGTATTGATATATTCTCTACAATTTTTTCATATACACATTATTATCTCACCATTCTTCAAGGTTCATGGCTTTCAAGGCTCGAAGCTTTCTGAAGAAAAATCATTCCAGAGCACTCTTACCGATATTTTGAAAGTAACGGAAAATGGCTAAAAGTTGGTTGGATGAAGATGAACTTGAATATAAATGGGGGAAAAACTTTTTTTTGGACGGGACAAAAGCTCTATTTGGCCATTATATGCAAATTGGGTCATTACGGAAATGAATGTTTTAGATGCAAATTAATTTTTAGTTAGTTTTTTTTTATTGCTTAACACACCGTATTGTCTCGGACTTAGTACAAGGGAAACAATTTATGAAAAAATTTTGATAAAACGATTTTTTTCTTTTCCCGGTTCAAAACTTTTTTTTGTACCAGTGAAAAAAAAAAATCGTACATCGAACATTTTTTCAAAAAAATTTTTTTCCCCTTATACTCATCCAGAGGCAAAGGTATTTTAAGCAATAAAAAAAAAATCATAGCAAAAAATTTAAAAATATTGCATAAAAAACATTTTTTTCCGAAATGACCGAAATTTGCTTTATAATGGCCAAAAAGAGTTTTGTCCGTAAAAAAAAAAGTTTTTTTTCCCCCTTTTTATTCAAGTTCATCTTTCATCCAAACAACTTTTAGCCATTTTCCTTTCTTTCAAAAATCGGAAGAGTGCTCGGGGAATACCCTTTAAAAAGTTTAAGAAGATATTTTCTTCAAAAAAGCTTCGAGCCTTGAAACCCATGAACCTGAAGAATGGGGATAAAATGTGTATATGAAAAATTGTAGAGAATATATCAATACACAGTAAAAAAGAGTTATGTTATTGCAAGTGCAAGTCGCGAAAAATTTTTCCAAAGTAGATCAATAAAAAGGGTGATTTTTGTTATTTAAACCATATTTTTCAGGCTTAAAAAGTGGGGTGTATAATTTTTTTTAAATACTACATAGCTTATGATACTACAAAAAATTTTTTACGTATTTTTAAATAGCTTTATGGGATTAAAAGTAATACTATTGTTTTAAAGAGGTTTATGGAGGGCTAAATTTTTTTTACAAATTTTTAATATACCACTTTTTAATTTTTTAAAATTTTAAATTTTTTAACATGTACAGTTTAAAAAGGTTGTTCTAAATTTTGTATAATTATTACTTTTAAAGGGTAAAATTTTTAAGAAAAGGGAGTATTGTATAGGATTGTATAAAATAGCTGAAAAACCCCGTTGCAAAAATCGCAAAAAAATAAAAATTTTACCAAAATATTTTTTTATGAAAATGAAGATGGGCCCTTCGTTGAAATAGATCATTTTTTTAAAAACAAATCATCAAAATAATATTGAAAAAAATTATTGTGACCCCAGAGTGAAACGAAACCACTGAACACTAAAATTTCATGTGGCCAGGTCTGTTTGTTAAAAATCATACATAACTCTAAAAAAAAAATACACAAACGAGACATTATTTAAAATTGAAATATTTCAAAAAAAACAATGAAACCCCCAAACTTGGATCGATCGGTAATAGTTTTTTTGATATAGCCATTACAACATGCCCTTGCGTTTTGGGTGGAAAAAAAAGACGCGGCCATGTTCGAAAAGTCGTGACGTAAAAAAAGGCCCTGGGCTTTAAAAGTATATACAACAAATATTCTTCATAGATTGGGGAAAAAATGAATTTTGATACTATTTTCGCGCTTTTGTGAGAGTTTTTCGACCCCTTTTTTTCTCCTTAAAAGAACGTTTCACCCGGAAAGTGCACCGTTTTTGGACGCATTCATTTATCTGTTACAATCGAGTTGTTTCAATTTAAGAAAAATTTTGGGGGGGTGGGCAGGGGGGGAAATAAACAGTACCTAAGTAAAAAGATAAACGAACAGTGCCTTCGCTTAAACATACTTCTAAAAAAAAAGTGAAAATCACCGAAAAAGGGTTACTTTTAGTTCCTATTCGAGTAACAATTTTCAAGAATTCAAATGGCGAACAGTTTTTAAGTTTGTGCATTATTGATTGAAGTTATTTCGAAAATGCCTGTCACAATGCTTCAATCCTACACGCCATGTTAATAATTATTTTATTGAATTATCAAATGAAAATTAATAATTTTTTGCATGCCAGCGAATAAAATTTTCGCTACTATTCGAGTGAATTTCAATAGTTTTTTGAGTAAATTTCACTCTTTATTTTGATTTGTATCTTCGCCCCAAAATTGAGCGAAATGATTTCGCTCGAATTACTAATTAGTGAGTGACGGCCACTCAAAAAGAGTGCGTCCTAAATCAAGTAAAAAAAGAGCGAAATTTCACTCTTTTTCAGTGGCTTCGTTGCTCTTTTTATTTAGAGTACACGGTTCTACTATATTACATTCAATTAAATGAATTGAAGGTGTGTAAAGCATTATTTTAATTAAAGTAAACTTTCTGAAAGGAACTTCCGTTGTTGGCGGTACCATTCAGTATTATCCGGTGTGACCTTCAGTGGCCAGATTCCAGTAAAATGTAAGTCCAATATTATGTGAAGTTATTGGATGAGCGAAGCGAAGACTTCAATTTCACTGACCCCCAAAAAATTTAGCTCGGGTGTTTTTTTTTTTTGTTTTTGTTTTTGTTTTTTTTGTTTTTTTGTTGTTTGTTAACTCTCTACCAGGCAAACGGCATATCCGATCTTGATGAAAATTTGACAGGACCTTTGAAATCTCTAAACTTAGAGGTGTATTGTGTTTGGTACAATCGAAGAAATATTTCTCATGAATATCGTACTTTTACGATTTTTTTCGATTTTTAGTGCGATATTTTCGTGACATTTGGGTTAATTCTGACCAAACGGGTGGGGCTACAACGTTCATATTATACATGGACATTAAGGTTATGGTGATGTAGTACCTTTTGAAAGAAAAAGTTGAAAAAGTTAGCCAGAATCCATAGAAATAAAGCTTTTAATATAAGTTTTTTGTTTTTTTGTGCGATATTTTCGTGCCATTTGGGCCAATTCTGACCAAACTGGTGGGGCTACAACGTTCATATTATACATGGACATTAAGGTTATGGTGATGTAGTACCTTTTAAAAGAAAAAGTTAAATAGTTAGCCAAAATCTATAGAAATAAAGCTTTTAATATAAGTATTTTTACGGAAAATAATACCAATTGACAGGTAACAAAAGAAACTTGACAACAATCAGCTACAATGCGTATTGCATAGGCAGCAAAACAAAGAACTTGCAAAAGTAAAGATATCCCACGCAATCTAAAAATTTTAAAAAGCTATCCATCAACGCGGCGGGACTTTAGCGTTTTCCTAGTCTTTACAACACCTACCGGGGCTAATTGACAAGGATACAATAATAACGGGTCCCTTTCAAATTGTCATTGTATTGTGTGGCTCGTTGGTCTTGTGGTTAGCGTATCTGCTTCCAATGCAGAAGGTCCAGGAATCGATTCCCGTCAAAGTCTGAAGTTTTTTAAACTTCTAATTTGGACTTAAGTCCATCAGTTCTTGTCTTAAGAGTTTGTAAACGGTGACTTTGGAGCCGTCCTAGCAACGAAGCACATAATAAATTCAAAGTTGTTCTGAATCGGCCTTGTTGATTCTGGCGTTGATCCGCAGGTGTTCATACCACTGATTGCTATATTTCCTATTAAAAATATTGACCTTTCGTTGGTTATCGCTCACTCGTCGATTGCGTCAGGGCCTACAGGGTTGGCTTGGTCGCTTTGATTTACTGCCCCCCACTGAAAATCTGTTATACAAGTGAGTGGGTAGACTCTAAATACAATTTATTTATTTTTTTATTATTTTTTAAAAACATTGCTACGTCTGGGGTTTGGGGGTAAGAGTAAGAAGGGACCAGGAGGGGCCCTTAGGTACCTCCCCCCTCCCTCACGCTTTAAACCTTGCGCCCGGTAAGCTGCAGACGCAAAATGTCGAGTTGTCTCCGGCGATAATTTTTGGAGATCAATGGAAAAAAAAATGCAAAGCGCAGCCCCAAATGACAGGAATACATTTTTCTGGCACTAAAAGATTTATTTCTAAGATAAAAAAAAATAGGAAATTTTTATTAAATTATATTTAAGGCTATTCGCCCGGGCCTTTTTCTATTTTCCAAAATATGTTACCAAGTCAAAATATAGTGAATGGCTTTGAAACCTGGTTTTTATAAAAAATTTTAAAACTATTTTTTCAAATTTTCTGATTGGGCACACGGCTTATATCGACAATTCAAAATAATTTCAAACTCAATTCGCCCAAGCACACTATTCAACGTAGGGAGTTGTGTTGTTTGACATTAATTTTCAACTGGTTTTCTAGAGGCTGACTGAGAGATTAAAAAAAAACAATTGTCTTTCCTACGAATTTTTTTGTTTACGGGTTTTATCGCCAAACGAAAAAAATTTCAGGAAAGACAAATGTTTAAAAAAAAAAAACTCTTCGTCAGCCTTAGAAAACAGTTGAAAATTACCGCCACAAAAACATAACTACCTACGTTGAATGGTGGCTGGGCGAATTGAAGTTTGAAATTATTTGAAGTGTTTGAAGTGGCGATATTAGCCGTGTGCCCCGATCAGAAAAATAGAAAAAAAATAGTAGGCCTATTGATTTCTAAAAGAGACAGGTTTCAAAGCATTAACTTTATTTTGACTTGGTAGCATATTTGGAAAATAGAAAAAAAGCAGTCGAATAGCCTTGTAATTATGTACAATTCCGTATCATTGTCAGAAATAAAAAATAACTTTCAAAATGGTACTTTACATCACTGGTAGACAGATTAACGTTCCACAACGAACGACGCTTACCAAAACATTAGTGTCGCCAAAAAAGGCTATAGGACTATGCTAGTCAGTTACTACGAGCCGGTAAACAGTTTACAACTATTTTAAGTCCCCAACCCACACCCGGGGAAAAATATACAGCAACCCGCATAGGTGGTATGTACATGTGGGCAAAAATTCAGGTCGATCAGAGAAATGGTGCGACCTGTACCCAAGCAGTAAAAGAAAAAAAAAACATTCGAGCACTTATATATTAGGCAGACTAAGCAATACATAACACGACGGCCCATAGGCATAGCCTTGTAGGTGACACTAATGTTATTTGCACTTTTCTAACATTTCTGG
>JAMZAV010007472.1:0-31314 GCA_024449915.1 Sweltsa coloradensis
TTTTTTTTTGAATTTACCCCCCAAAAAATTTTTTTAAACCCCCAAATAAATTTAAAAAAAAAATTATAATTGTATTTTGTTAACCCCTTTTTTCGAAAAATCTTTCCCATGCTCATCCATTTTATGTGGGTCACCTCCCCTTTTAACAGCTGCTTCAACTCCTTATCATTCTAGCGGCCTCACCCCTCGGAACCGAGCTTTTATACAATGTATTTGCATAAATAAGTTATTCTTTTTGTGGCAATGCTCAAATCCCCTCCACCAACTACTTCAAACTTCCCCCATTCTATTCCCCAAAAAAATCAAACAAATTTCTGAAAAAAAGAAAAAGGCTTTTTATTTTCTATTCTATTTTTAATATTTTAAAAATTTTGGCCATAAATGTTTTTGGAACATTGTAGCGTCATGTGCTGTTTCCATGGCCAGAAAACAATGTCGGCGGCGCATAGTACTCTAGCCCCTCCCTAGCGGGCGAAACTGCACCCCAAACCAACCCCGGGTATGCACCAACAGCTGCCAGCCGCCTGGGGGAGGCTATGCCCCTTGCCACCCCTTCTCGCATCCGTCTCTATTCTTGTCTGAGGTGGATGTGTTTGTCCAGCTTTTGGGGTCTGTTCCGTTCGGCTGCACGTAAAAGGGGTTGGTTCTGTAACTGGAAAAAGGTTAAAGAGGATTCTTTGCGTTGTTTCCCTTTCTTTCTATTTTGTGTTAACTTAGGGAGGTTGTCTTTTTGTTCAACTAAAGGAATTTATTTTCTCTTTATTCTTTCTTGGGTGACAAGTAGATTTTTTTGTAAAACTTTGGGGCCTTCAAATTTCAACTCGACACCTTCTCGCGGTTTGGCCCTGAAGGGGGGAGTTTACCCCCTGAAACAATGGGGGCTCTGGTCGTCGTGGGGGGGGACCCCTTCCTTTGACTTCTCACCGATGGCACGACAAAGAAAACCCCGAGGATATGCCCGACGGGACGACTCTGCTTACGTTCCTCCCCTTGAATGAAGTTATTGGTGGTAACAAACATTAGAAAATTTGTTTTATCTTAGAGGCCGCGAAAAAAACCTTAGCAAATTAAGAGCCCTAAAACAACTTATACTAATACTAAAAAATTGGTACAAATTAACGTTCTACGCGTCCTACACACTAGGTTGGTAAGTAAAGGGTTTTAGTTAGTGCCCCAAAACCCCCAAATAACTAAATAACTAACTACACACTTCTATTAATTAAAAAACCTCCCTTATTGGTCTGAAAGTGTTTCTAGATGACGGACAACGGTTCCCACATCCTGGGAACCTGTTCTCCTCAACCAAAAAGAACCCGTGTGTACGCCTGACACCCTTACGTCGTGACGTCACCACTAACCCTAGTCCACTGTTGTGTTGAGGACGTAAATGCCCCGTTATTTTAAAAAAAAATTTACGTTCGGGTTAAAGAAACAGCCTTTTTTATTGTATTTCCCTTTTTTTCTTTCCCTAAGCTTAGAAAAACCTATAAAAACAAAACAAACAAAAAATTTATTAGCTTGCAATATGGCAACAGCGCAATATAAACAAACTCGGTTGAAGGTCGCTAGTTTCTCACGTCATCCTGGACATCATTTGCGTCATTGTTTTGCTCCAAATCTCATTTGAAGTTTGTGTGACAACACGGACGGATAATGGACACAGAGGGAGACGACCACGACGGGGGGGAACATCTGCCCTCCCCATACGCTTGGGGCTGGTTTGACCAGCACAGGCTGTCCACCCTTGTCCCCCCGCGTCTTCCCCTTACGTCACACCCTTCGCCTCGTTTTAGCCAAGTTGGCATAAATATGAGACTTTAAGAAATATCCAATCAATAAAAAAAAATCATAATACTTAAGACTGTTGGACTAGAGAGGACACAAACATAAACATCAGTGTTGCAATGTTTTACTGGCAACCACAGTTTGAGCAACCTTTGAAAGGAACATTGGTATGGCAATTTAAATGTTATACTTCCACGCTTAATCTTGAATTTGAAATGCAATAAGACGACTAGAATTGTGTCACAATAACCATTTACATCATATTTAAAAATCACATGAAAATAAAACAAGTTTACGCGGAATCAGTTAGGTTAGGGCCATCAAATTCCAACTCGCAACCAAGAAAATGTAAGAAACCAAAAACTAATACACAATTCACTCTTAATTGACTTACAATATAACAGGCGGCGCACTGTTACCTAGCTGGTTGAAGCGCCTATATCCTCTTGCCATCGTCTTTATAATATAAACTCCTCAGCCGAGTTCCTGTACATGACAAACAAACATTCATCCCCCACCCACCACCACTCCGACCCCCAATCAAAATCCTGGCTACGCCCCGGGTACCATTAGCGGTTGTCCCCCTTTTACTTTGTTGTCCGACATGGAATTTCCCGTTATATTTTTTTTTTTTTATACTAGTATTAAAACATACTAACGGTTTATTTTTAAAAAGGAGATTGATACACTTTCAAATTCTTCGTATCAAGTCAATTCAATTACAAAAATAACATACAGGATACACATCCCCAAAATGTAAATCAAATTGTCCATATAAACCTTACATGAAACACCCTTTAAAATATTATTTAAAACGATATTTTACCAGTAAACGTAAAAGGTTTTGCGTCAAACGTTCGGTATATAAATTATGGCAGCATGGCATCACTGATACATCAATTCAAAAACCTTTTTAAACTCCATACGCTTGTGGCTGGTTCTGACCAGCACAGGCCTGTCCACCCCTTGTCCCCCCGCGTCGCCCCTTCGTCCCTTCTTTTTTCTCGATTAGCCAAGTTGCATAAATATGAGACGTTAAGCAATTTCCAATCAATCAATCAATCACTGTTTCGCATTTTCGCATTAATAAAATTTCGTTGGTTGTTGATTTTAATATCTAATTGCTTACGTCTCTCCCTTCGTCTCGATTAGCCAAAGTGCATAAATATGAGACGTTAAGCAATATCCAATCAATCAAACGCCAACTGATCAACTTCTCTTCTTTTTGGACTTGGCACAATGATTTTGAAAAAAAATATTGTTCTTTGCTAAAAGCCAACACTTAAAATTACATACATAGACAATACCCATCAATGTTAAAACCAAAAAATCAATGTTTATGTAGGTGGAAAAGTGGAATCAATCTAAATCCTCGTCCTCGATAAACATGCCTTGGAAATAACCGGGTGGCATTAAGTAGTAAATTCCAACTCGCAACCTTCTCGTGGTTTGGCCCGTGATTAGGGGAGTTTTAATCCCTGAAACCAATGGCGAGCTCTGGGTCGTCGTCGGGGAACTTTCCCCTTCCCTTTGACTACCTCCCCGACGGCGACTACAATGAAAAACACGGACGGTGATGACACAGACGGAGACGCCCCACGACGTGGGGAAACCCCTGCCCTCCCCATATGCTTGTGGCTGGTTCTGACCAGCACAGGCCTGTCCACCCCTTGTCCCCCCTTGTCCCCCTTTACATCCCACCCATTGTCTCGATTACCCAAGTTGCATAAATATGAGACGTTAAGCAATATCCAATCAAATTTTTCAATACATCATATGTTAGCAGAATGAACCAAATATGATGCCTTGCGCACGCAATTTGATCACTCCCAGTTATATATGAGATAATACTATTGTAATGCAAGAAGGAAGGTTATTCAATAATCATGTCATTATTGGGATATTTGATTCAATTATTTTGGTTTGGGGCATAAACATTCACGGGAAAATAGTTATTAGTCAATGGGCCAATGCATACTGCTGCCTATTCACTTGGTCCATATAGGCATCAATAACCCAAATAAATAACCACAACATCCGATTGTGATTGATTTGGTTATTGAGGTCCTATAACGGGAGATTTGAAATAATCATTGAATTGAAATGTAAATTATACACAACTAAAAGTTGCACATCACACAGTTCACGACGGGCACGATCGTTTATGTTATGTTGAAATAACACACCACTGCCGAGTCAGCTATGTGCAATCTAGAAATAACAGAGTAGGCCTACATTGATTCATTGACGTCACTCAGAGGTTTGAGAGAATTCCCCTCTCTTACCCCTCCATTCTCTTTGGTGTGAACTAGACTGGAGGAAGGAAGGATTTTTCCAATTATAGAATGTCTATGTAAATTCATAAGTATTGTTGTAAAAGTATTAAGAGCATGTTTATTAAAGTTGGTTTGTTAACATCAAGCTTATGATTTCAAAGTGACACCTGTCATTCCCAACCTCCCATCACAGTACTTCATCTCAGGTCAAATAGTCATAGTTAATTGAGAGCCTTGATTGGTATCAATCAATATTCATTGATTGGCATCTATCGCTCGGCACTACACTATCAAGATAACGGCAACAAACGTTCTAAAATTCTTATTCAAAGAAATATATTAAAAAAAAAATTTAATCATAACATTTCTTTTTCTTACCTGTTTCCATTCAAATAAATAATTTTTGTTTTGCTCAGTCTATCGTCAACATCATTTTATTATATTTTTTATACACAATGAAAGCAATGCAATCATCAAACACACCATTAACAACCGGTTGGAGCGGCCTAGTTTCTAACGTCAATGTTGTATTCTCAGCTAGGTCTAGGTATATGCCTCGCCACAGGTGAGGTAAGGTGTCGGACCGGAAATGTTGGTCTCAACAAGTTACAAAGTTTAATGTGGGCCTTACTTTTATTTCCATTTCTTATTGATTGTTGAACTTGCCATTCCAATATATAACAAATTCATTAGAATTGAAGTAAGCTAGTTGCAGCCATGAATTTATTATGTCCATGTAATGTTTAAACGACTCAAGGAATATCAAACATGCCATCGTTGATTTTTCTTTAGAATATGGTCTCGAAGCTGCCTTTAGCCACTGTATCAGCAGCCTGCAAGCAATAATAATAATACATAACAATATGTATCCATGCTGAAAGATCTTTCCAAGAAGGTCAACTTGTCAACGTCTTGCCAATATCTTGGATCTTACAATATAATACAGTACATTTGACCTGTCTCGTCGTTTTAGTTTATTTGAAACTAAGCTAAACGGTTGATCAATAGACATTATAACTATATGGTAGGGAGTGGCTAAATACACATTTAAATACAGATTTACAGGTGGTTGACATCGTCATAGACCTAGGCCTACAGGCTCTGAGAGTATAACAACTGTGATTGTAATGCCGGTTGTTAAAAATCTTGACTGAAAAGTCTCATACATTGCACGGGGCTAAGTGTCTGCCCTATTTTGCAGGCATGCCTTAACTAGCTTACAAACAAGCCTAGGGCCTATCTATATTTCAATTATAGGTCTAGGGGTTGAAGGTAAGCCTATTGGCCTCTGCTTGCAAAATACATATCAATCACCCTTTAATCATTTCATTTTTTTATTTCATTCTTTATTCACAGATTTGTACATAGTAAAAATATACCCTCTCCTGAGAGAGAGGGAGTGAATAACTAACTAGCACAGTAATTAGAATTAGAATATAAATAGTAATACAATTAAATATTTAAGAGAACAATTAATAAGAATAGATAAGATAAACATACATACGTTATGTGATGGACAAGAAGGAAGATGGGGACAAAAAATGTGTTAGTTAAATTTCAATTTTTGAAATAAGGAATTCCTCTAAGGAAAAAAAAGGGGTTATGAATGAGAAAAGATTTAAATTTTAATTCTAAATTGTTGGAGTATCGTTTTTGATGGATTGTGGAAATTTATTGTAAATTTTTACTACAGAGGAAGTTTCGGACTTTTTTTAAATAGTGAATGGTTGAAAGTGGGAATGAATATGTTAGAGTTAGTACGCGGTTTTATGAGAGGGGGTTTATTCATTGTTAAAACAGTTCAGGATGAGAGTGTGCAAATGTGGAAGCTGACAAAATTATTCGGATATACGAGTCAATATATGGATATTTGTGAAATGTGTCTTACATAAATGCCGCCTTGATATACCGGCGATTATCTCACCGCCCTTTTTTTTGTATTATGAATATTCGTTTAGCATGACTTGAGATGCCCCAAAATAAAAACTGCATATGAGATAATTGACTGAATGTATGAATGATATACCATGAGTAACGTAAAAGGGGCTCACAAGAAGTTTTTAGCCTTCGAAGCATGAAACAACCCCACTAAAGCAGACGAGGTGCCAATGTCTGGATATGTGGAAGCCAGTCAAGGGAACTCACTCACAGTAACCCCTAGAATTTTTGCAGTAGGTTGCCTTGCTATACTCTTAACCATCCAGACGAATAAGGGGGCTTAAGGGGTATTGCGATGCATTTGTATGAAAATTTAATAAAAATTTTTTTTTATCGTTTGGATAGCCAGTCTACTAGACTTACAGTATGATGATATTTGTGATACTTGAGAATTTGCACTGATGTTAGCAACATTGAATTTACATTATGGGGGGCTATGAGGAGGGAGTTGATGTCATCAGCATATAAGGTGAGGAAAGATTTTACAAGGGTCCGGAAATTTGCCATATTTAGAAGTTTGGGAAGACTGTTAATATATATTTAAAAAATAGAGGGCCGAGCGTAGACCCTTGGGGGACACCACTAGTTATTGGGAGTGGGTTCAGATTTTGAAGGAATGGGGTGATTTCGATGACATTATTTTCACCGTTTGTTTGGGGTTTTAGTGAGAAATGACGTTATCCAACTGTGTGCAGGGCCGATAATGCCTAAGGAATGTAGTGTTTTGAGGGAGAATTCCATGATCGATTGTATAAAAAGCTTTGCTCATATCAAAAAGAGCCCCAATGGCTCCTCTGTCAAAAAGCAGATTAAAGCGATGAGAGATATGAAAAAATAGCTGTCGTCGTAGATTTCCCAGAACGGAAAAGCATGCTGACTGTCATCTAGAATGTGATATTTATTGAGATAGGAGGTAAGTCGATTTTTACATTACGAGTTTAAAAAAATTTTTGAAAAACGATGAGAGTAACGAGATTGGGGGGGGATAGTTATCTAAAATACCCTCTTTCCTTTTTGTGTATAGGGACGATTGTTGATTGCTTCAAAATTGTGGGGAAAGTGCAGTTTGAACGACATGTTTTTTGTTGGATAGAGGCAATGCAATGAGTTAATTGATTTCACTAGGAGGGAAACTAGGTATGCCATCATGTCCGCACGAGTACCTTAGGAGCTACTTTCTTCATTAGTTTGCAAATTCTGAGGATTTGTTGGATATAAAAAGGAATGATTTGATTGGTCTCAATATATCAGACACAATAGGAGTTTTAAAAGGGTATAGCACTAATTTCTTTAAAGAACACGTTGAATCTAGTAGCAACCTCAAAAGGATTATCGATCTTTTCCCATCAACCGCAATTGCCATGTTTATAGGTGAGTAGATGATGATGTCTCTGATCTGATAATGTTTCCAGGATGCCCTAGTTTTAAATTTGTGGAAGATAAAATAATGCTATCGTTAAATTATCTTTTGGCTATTTTAATATTTCTAGAGTGAAGTTTTTTTTAAAAACGATTGTAATTGCCTTTATGAAAAAGGTCAAGTGGTTTTCTCTTACATAATGCATGTAGGTTCCTGAGGTCGGCAGATGCTGAGCGAATCTCAGTTGTAATCCTTTTCTTTGTTTTACTGGTTTAATAGTATTACATCTGTTAACGGGAAAGGCTTTGTTAAAGAGATACCCATATTGTGAATGGAATGCATCAAAACACTCATTGACAGTATATATATTTTGGAGCAGCAACCCAGAGCTCATCTTGAAGGAGTCCAAGGAATTTAAAGTATTTCTTTCTTTAAAATTTTCGTTTTAGAGTCCAGCTTGACCACTCCAGTTTATTGAAGATTCGAATTTTAAGGAAGAGTGCAAAATGGTCTGATAAAACACGAGTCTAACTATAAAGTTTCCCCTTGAAGGTGTCCTAAATTGAACGTGGTAATATATTGTCTATAATAGTAGAGGTGGTAGAGGTTATACGTGTTGGCGGGGAATACTGACGCTATTAGACCAAAGGAGTTTAGAATGTCTTGGTAAAGAACAGTATTATTTGATGGTTTAAGAAGATCAATATTAAAGTCACCGCGGGCCACTAACTCTGCATTTGGATGAAGTTTGGAAAACTCGGATAAGAGTTGTTTTCTAGATTGTCAAAAAATTGTGAGATGCAGTAGAGGTGTGGCTATAAACTGGGGAGGATGATCACTTCTATTTTAAAACTCCTCTCCACAAGATTCCAGTACACTCAAACCCACCTTTTCAAGGCAATTATCAGGGATGCCTGGAATAAGGATAGTATAAAAGCCAGATTTTGCAAATATTGAAACCCCCGCCAAATGGAGGGGTTTCTAAAAGTAAATGCGGGGAAGTACAGTATTGGGGGAATTAAAAGTTTTATGGCTTCCGAGGCAGACAACCAGTGTTCCGAATACAGAAATTGTCTGGCGACTGAATATCAAGGAACACTTCTACTTCATAACTTTATTTTTTTATAGATCGAATGTTAAAGGGACATTATGCTAGGGAGTGCCTTTTGTGATGATACATGCTGAGTATTGATTAGGTCAGTCTTTTTTTAGATCAGTTTTTGGGTGAATTAAGGATTTTGAGATAGAATGTGTTGGTCTACGGAGGGAGTTATGTTGGTTTTTGAGACCCTTTTTGATTAATTGAAAATTTGGGGAAGGTTGTTTTTATTTTTTGTTTTAGATAATCGGGAGGGAAATGGTTCTACGGGGGTGGCATTATCTTTTTTGTTTTACGGGAAAGTCAAAATAGAGTAATTTGTTGTTTTGGATCTGCCTGAGATTGTCTACATCCGGCGGGGCTGATGTGTTGTCCAGTCTTCAGGCTGAACTGCATTTTCGGGTAGATATCTAGGCTTGGAGGGCTGGTCCTAAAACCAGCAGCAGGGTCCTTGGAAACCAGGGGCTGAGTGTCTAACTGAGCATCTTTGTAGAGTGGGATGGAAGCTTTTAAGACAGATGATTCTGAACCTGGTCCATATCTTGGATTTAGAACCCCGGGTGTCATAGAAAATAGGACTGGATCAACTGGAGAGTTGTGCCTGAAGCGTTAGGATTGCTGCAGACATGATGGTAGTCACATGGGGATTGGATAGAGACGATGTTGCGATGGGCCGGTGGGCGATTTCTTCTAGGCTTACAGAAGGTTCCTGGTAGCCATCAGGATTACCGGAGAGATTGGCTTGCAGGTGGATCGTGAGCTAGCATCGTTGATGGGAAGTTTTTTTCAGTGGTTTTTTTTTTCAGGTACTGGATTGCGGGTTGAAGGGCCGCCATGTAACTGTGGTGAAAAATTTCCTCAATCATGTTGTGGATTTTGAGACTGGCCCAGTTGTTTAGGTTGTAATCCGTCAATGGAGATTCGGCGTCAGTTAACCACAGGGGTTTGGGGACGTATACTGCTCCAAGTTCTGGGCATTGCCCATTTGATAGCCTCGTTGGCGTTGTCAATAATTTGATTTTTAATAAACGCTTCTATAGAATATGCTAATGTATACGATAATTGCGTTGGGGAAAAGATTTTTTGCGTTGTATGTTATTAACTGGTTACACCTGATCCAATATCTGTTGGTCTCCATCTTATGAAGCAAATTCATACCACAGGAAGAATCACCGGGCGCAACTTTTGGGGTCGGGGACACGGTTTGTAGATGGATTATGGAAGTTGGGGAAGTTGAACCACCTGCATGAATTTCTTGTGTGTAGTGTCTATTGGTTTTGGCTTGAGGGAAATTTTTCAACCAGCAAACTGGAATCACTTATCACTATGTTATTGGACTTTTTAATGAGTTGATGGGAAAGTTGGCTTGGACTCATTTGGCCTAAGCACTTTTTTGCTTGGAGGGTTAAAGAAAGGATGGGGGATCGATGTGTTTGGTATTTGTGGGGAATGTCCAAAAGGGGTTGAATGGGTGGTCTAGGCTTTGGGGTTCCTCAAAGTCATGTCAGGCACTATGGTTGGTTGATGGCCTTGTGATGTTGGCATGATTGTTGTTAATGGGAGGTTCATTTGGCTGGGAGACTTCTTCCAGGTCAGTCCTGGCACCTGGATATGGCATGGGACTGGTGTAGGATCATCTTGGATAGGTTCTATTGCTGGAGATGACTCGTATTGGTAGGCTCCGCCGCTGGAATGGACTCTTCTTGGACAGAAGTGGTCCACTGGGGGCATAGACCGCGTTGGAGATGTAAAAAAGGCCACTGGCGGGGGTGGGCCCAATAAGGTTTCCAACTCTATGATTATAGGGGTTGTGTGCTGCTTCGTGGCATACTCAATAGGCCTGGAGGTGACTTTCCTTGAATTCTACTGGTGTGGCCGTAGTGATACCCTCAGTGTTTAGTTTCCCAGGCTGGCCTCTGAAACGGAGATGTTGGAAAAACTGTTCGGGAATGCTGACCCGACCGTAGTTTGTGGTGCCGCTGACATGGTATGTGGGTTATGGTAGAAATGGCGTCAGCATTCGATGATACATGAGGTGCTTGAATTACTGTGACGTCAGGCGTTGGTACAGGGAGTTCGAGAGATTGCATACGTGTATATACTAGGATTTGGGTGTGTGTTTTCTTGAAGATGTTTTCAATCATTTTTTTGGACTAATGGCCAGTACATTCGTCGAGGCCACAGCCTATCCGTGGCATGGCTATAGTCGGGAAAGTAAAAAAAGTTGCCAAAAAAGCTCGGGAATTTCCGTAGTGCATTGTAGGTCATGCACCTGTGGTTGGTGGTGAGATTGTACTTTCGTTATCATGTAGATAACAGGTCTCCCTTTTGAGTGAAGAGTTGCCACCTCACCAACCCTTTTATGCTGGTTTGCGAGTTCTTTGGGCTTGGCCGAATCTAGCTTGAATTTCTTGCCGGGAAACCCCTGTGATACTTAGATCCGCCGCCACACATGGGCAAGAGGGATGGTTGGGGGTTTGGAAAATGGGTACCCTCCATTTCCCCTACCGTGGGCCTGCCGGCGGGGGGTAGTGCTTTTTGGGGGTGTTGGGAGAAATGCGTACTGAGTCGGGCCTATGGAATAATAGTGGGTGATTTTAGGGTTCAAGTTGTTTTTGCTGTAGGTGGGGGTGGAGCTGCTGGGAATTGGGGGGGGACTAGGCTCTGGGGCGCCAGCTCAAGGTTGAGCAGATTTCAGAGACCCTATTGTAAGCGACTTGTTGCCTTGCTTTTCTTGGGGTGTAGGCCACCCTTTTGATAGTTGGGCTAGGAGAAGCCCGGAGTTCGTCTCGACATAGACAGCTTGCAAGGTGTTTAAAAGCATCTTCTTATCTCCTTGTTGAATTGCACCACTATGTCGTCACACGCAATGTCAGTACGGAATACAATGGATGTATAGACGACAGTAGCTTGGGGGAATTTTTTTTTGCAAGATCTTAATGAGATCGTAAATGTCATTATAGAATTGCGCGGCATCTTTTTGCATGATGGTGTTAGTTCCACAATGTAGAATATCGTGGCAGCACTCGGGTCTTCTGGGGCGGGATTTTAAGCTGGGTTCTTAGTTGATAGGGTTGGATTCCAGGTTGGTTTCGTATTTGGGAGACTTCATTAAATTTAGGTCTCATGAGACTGCAACTACAAACATGGAGTCACTGATTACGATGCACCTAGTGGGAGTGGGGACAGCAATGTTCGTATTACTATTATTTTTTGATTTGTAGATATGTTCTTGTTATTGACGGGGAGTCGCGTGGGATAGGCCCGGGCCCGTTTTCCTACTGGGCCTTTGTGTTTATGGTTGGCCTGTTTTTGGTTGGAGCAGTAGGCTAGACCGTTTCTTTTATTGACTGTGGTCCAGTCAGATGGGCTAGGCCTAGGCCCGTTGTCTGCTGGGCCCTGTGTTGATGATTGGCCTGTTGTTGTTTTGGAGCAGTTAGCCCCAGAATATGTTCTTGTTTATGGGCTGCTGAGTCGCATGGGATAGGCCCGGCCAGTTGCCTAAATGGGCCTTGTGTGATGGTTGGCCTGTTTTGTTGGAGCAGTAGGCCTAGACCTGTTTTTTGTATTTGACTGTGGTCCAGTCGTGGGCTAAGCCTAGGCCAGTTGTCTGCTGGGGGCCCTGTGTTGATGATTGGCCTGTTGTTGTTGGAGCAGTTAGCCTAGATATGTTCTTGTTTATGACTGTGGGGGTCAGATGGGCTAGGCATAGGCCAGTACCTGCTGGAACCTGTGTTGATGGTTGGCCTGTTATTATTATTGGAGCAGTAGGCCTGGGAAAAACATGGTTGAGGTTTGAAGGTATTGGGCCATTGTCACGATCGGCATCGATAACAGTTTTTGATAGATGTCTGGGGCTAGCCCTAATTGAGGCTGCTGGCTAATGAATTGGTTGCTGGGGCTGACGGTGGTGTTTCAGGCTCTATATGGGGGCCTGGCCAAAATACTCACCTGTAGTCCTAGGTGAGTTTGGCTTAGGCCTAGGGGCAGGCCTACACTGATTTCCTGGCTAATTGCTGATTTGTTTGGTCCAGCAGTGTCTTGAGGTGGCAAATCTGTTCCCTATCTCGTTTCACATCCAAAGTAGTATTTTTTACGATCTTCCTGTTCGTCTCACAATCCGTAACACATGATTGTGTTTTTAAGGCTGTAGTCTTGAACGTGATTGTGTGATGCAGGCGTAGAACCAAACACGTGGTGCGTGCGAGGTCCCTGGTTCCGAAGAACGGTTCAAGCTGGCAAGGCAGATGGCACGAATTTAAAGTCCACTTCCCTAGCAACCTAGCATTCTGCACCACATTTTCAAAATAATTAAATCGTATTTGTTACAAGATATACATAAATTTACACCCTTAAAATGACCGCACTAATATGTAGAAATAGCATAAAAAATAAAATGGGCAATGATCGCCAAGAAAAATACTTCAAAACTTTATAAATACATCAGCGATTTTGTAAACCGAACTGATGTTTATAAACAAACAAAAGAACTCCTTCTGCTCTTGAACCATGGAGTTACACATCGAAATCGTAGCTTGTAGGTCCTCTTCAATTTTCTTCCTCTCCTGGACAGTTGATTTGAGAATCGTATTCTGCGATGAGACTTGTGTCATTAGTGCTTATAGTTCCCCGATCTTGTCGATGAGTTCCCCTTGTTCTTTCTTGCTCAGTCTCGATTTGTCAGACTTAAGGGCTTCTTTGATTTCTCGCGTTCTTCGCCTGAAGCTCTTGATCGCTGACTTCTCCTTCTTTGGTCCATTCCTTTCTGGGGTGAGCGGGGCAGACGATTGGGGGGGGGGAGACGTTTCTATCGGTTCAGGATCGTCCACTTCTTCGCTGTCATCGTCTAGTTCTCTTCTGTTACTCCCACTTGGTGTCTTCGGGTTCTTGTTCGAGTTTTTGGGAGAGGAGACCTGGGTCTGATGTCCCGTACGTACTTCGATTTCGGTTTTATTGGTACTTCCTCCATTAGACTCCGGCACCTGTGTGTTGGTGTTCTCTTCATCTCGTCTGCGTTCGGTGTTGTTTGTCAAATCCGGTGTAGTTTTATTAATAAAAAGATTTAAATTATTCATGACCAGTTCCCACGAGTACCGGCGAAATAACCAGTCAGCCCAGGTAGAGCGCCGCGTGCCCGGGCAAGGCAAGTGTCCCGCCATAGGTCGCCATCTCCCGACGGTCAGGCTGGTAGGAGTGTGATGATGCGAACGGCCACCTAACGCCAATATCCAGGGCCCAGTTCCCCACCTGGAAGTTCCGTGGGTTTATGGCCCCGTGCCAAGCAGACAACCAGCGAAGGTCAGCCACCGCCCTTTGGTCCTTCTTTGGGTTGACCTTAACTTATTTTAGTTTACTATGGTCAACCTGCTCTCTCCTAGCGGAGGGACCAAGTGCTGGAGGTCCGCTCCAGCAAAAAGAGGCACCAGCAGTGGGATAATTGCTGCTGCCGCTGTCTGCCTTCGCTCGCCTCCTTCTAGGGTCTGCCCCAAACCGGGTACTGCCCTAGCCGAGAGCCATCAGGATAGGAGTTTTGGAAAATGGGAACCAAAGAGCACACAACTCCTCGAATGTTAAATATTTTTATATTGAAAAGTCAATGTGGTCCCGCATAGCCCGCACCCGACTACTTGACAGGGGGTCACGAGCAACAATTTATCAAATAATTCCTACAATCAACGTAAAGACAGCTATCTCGGACAGAGTCTGTTACACAAAAATAAAACAAGAACGAGAAGAACACACAACCTACGCTTATCCTTGCTTTTATATTTAATGTCTCTTCGTTATCTACATTCCGAAAAAATCTAAGGAAGAGCGGAGAGTACCGTACTCCAGCAAATCCCCGATCATAACAGTAAGGTTATGGTTATAAATATTACTATTGTAGCCTTATCCAAAACAGAGAACAAGTAAGTCAAACACAATTACGTACATTGTCCCTACTCCTATATCTTATGCCTCTTTGTATATGAGCATTAAACCTCCTGGGGAAAGGCGAAGGGTACCGATCCCCCAGCCATTTCCCCAAACCACTTTACAATTTAATAGAAATACAAATATATATAAATAAATATAGAGCCTCTTCTTGAATGTATCAGTGCTATGTGCAATTACATAGTTTAGTTATTTAATCGCTTCCTAATCTGACCGACTCCTAATCGATACCAGAGCGAGGACCCCGAGGACGCTCCCCACCAGGGACTGCTTCTAACACACTCCAAGAATTTATTATGCCAAAATAGTTAACAGGGTTTACCGAAGACGAGTATAATATTGGCTTTCAGCGTTGTGCTTTTAAAAGGGGCGAGTGAGAGCGTTACCCTATATGAAGGGAGCCTTTGGGCTACGAGCTGAGTTCGCCTTACATGTGAGAGCGCTACCAAACAATTACGTCTAAGGGCATGTAAAACGTTGTACTTAAAAGATCTTGAAAACGGGAGAGAGCGTCACCCTCTGTGTTGTGAGCATCCGTGGCTATGAACTAAATCGAGTCTACCAAGCGAGAGCGTTTCGTTACCGGTTTGGCCTGAGGGGCGGGTAAGGGCGATGAAGTTGGATTGATGTAAAGCAAGTGAGAGCGTTACCTTCTACGTTAAATAGCCTTAGGGGCTGGGGCTAATTGAATCCATCCGATGAGAGCGTTACATTAGCGATTGCGCCTGAAGGGCATAGAGTGATGAGCTTAAAAGTCTTAGGGGCGAATGAGAGCGTTACCTTCTACGTTTGATAGCCTTAGGGACTAACGCTAAGTTGAATTTGCCAAGTGAGAGCGTTTCGATAAACGTTAAGGCCTGAGGGGCAAGTTAGAGCGATGTACTGAACAGTCTTAAGAGTGAGTGGGAGCGTTACCCTCTATGTTTAACGTGGCGTTAACGGTTTTGCCTGAGGTGCAAGTTAGAGCTATGTACTTCAAATCTTGAGGGCGAGTGGGAGCGTTGCCCACTTGGTTGAGAGCCTTAGGGGCTGAGAGCGAGTCAAGTTAGAGTTCACAGAGGGAGAGAAGCTGCATGGTTAAGCCTGAAGAGCAGGTGCGCCTCCTGTACGGTGCCTGAAGGGCAAGAGCAATTTGTGTTACAGCGAGAAGCGTTTACTTTGGGCCTTAGGGGCCAAGGTTAGCGTAGGTAGGTACACTTATAGGCCTAATTAGGCTTGTCGTACCTACTTCCTTACTTCTGTAGCAAAATTCAACCGGTTAGAATTGACAAACAGATTAAGAGTGTATTACCGCTAGTATGTCACCCGTGGGATTTTTACATACTTTCAATAACTTTTATTTGGAGTGTATTTAAGCCGCAGATTAATTCCCTGACCCAATCGGGTAATGGGTTTGTTTCACATACTTTTACTTGGGGTGTATTTACATCCCAGACGGGGCGCGCCCCCGGGGGCCCCCCTCCTCAATCAAGCAATCAATCATCGTCATTAAGATATATAGTAATTCCCTTGCTGCTGGTGGACCGACCACCGGACACCCCTAGCAGTCAACGCGCTGGGTGTCTGAAAGACCCCATTGCCTTCGCGAGCTGGCTGTGAGCCAGATGTGAGCCGGTTCGCTCATTTGGTGCAAGGAGGGACAAGGGTTTGCCGTTTGCTCGTTCACCCATTCGGACTTCGGGTTCCTGCCGCCATTCGAGGCTAAACAGGGCAAACAACGACCAGCGCTCGTATCGGTTTCGGGAGCATCAATACGTCTCCGTCCTTGCGGGCCACACCACGAGGAGGTTACGAGTTGGATTTTAGTGTACCGTACCGTACCGAGTTTAGTGTTTTAGTAGTTAGACAGTGCGAACACCCGCGGATCAACGCCAGAATCAACAAGGCCGATCAACTTTCAAATTTACTATGTGCCTCGCTGCTAGGACGGCTCCAAAGTCACCGTTTACAAATTCCTTAGACAAGAACTGATGGACTTAAGTCCAAATCAGAAGTTAAAAACTTCCAAATTTTTTTTTCCCGACCATGGTGGGTTACCAACCACTCGCCAAAAATGAACTTTCAAGAAGTCAAGGTCAAGTTCCAGGCTGCCAGCAACGCATGTAACAAAGGGACGCCTAAAGTAAGCGTAAAGTCGACACAAACAATGAAAACATTGTTAATTATGTTTTCAACTTCATCTGACGTTATTCTTATTACTTGTTGGAGAGAAATATGAGATTCCACTAACAACCCTAGATCCCGTGCAACATCCTCCTGATAATAATTAGTGTTTTATATCGTTAAGAAATAATGAATGAGAGCAATGCGGTAATGAGAAATGATGATGATTAGGTGCTATGAAAAAAGTAATTTTCAGTCAAAATGAAATAAGTATTTTTGGCATCAATATCACTTGAAACGTACTCGAAACTATTTTTTAGGCATCCACATATGCGACAAAAAAATAGGAGATGTCAGGAACATCCAATCCCTAATAAGTAATAATGAATGATATCGTACCATTATTTAATTCAGCTACACAAACTGTAGCCTACAAGGGTGCATGCATGCTACAGTAGGGCCTACAGGGCCAACATGTATGCATTTAAAATGTAAGCAAATTAGTAGAAACCTGTTTCCGTCTAGATACGCAGGTTCTTGAATTTAATGAAAACTGGCCTCAGAATACTCCGTTTTTCAGTTTTATCCACATCAGCAGGAAATCGGCTGAAGTAGATGTGAGGATATGCATCCTTAAACTGAAAGCAGATAAAACACTGGATTAAAATACTGGTAGGCAAAGGCATACTTCATATCATAACATGAAATATGTAACCGGTATCTACATACAGCTACTAAAAGTTGGGATCTCTACTTATTTAATACTCTTGTCAAAAAAAGTGGCACAGTAGCAATGCAATACTACAAGTATGACATGTGAACATTATGAAAGTACTGGACTAGAAACAGTTAGGTAACGGTACTTAGATAAAACAAATGGCATTGCACAGTAACTTGTGATACTGATAGTAGGTACAACCGTACATGGTCAGGGTTGGGTAGGTATAATACTCGACGTCAAAAACAGGTACTATTAGTATAAAGTTTGTCCGTTTTACACTTTACAGTATACGAATTAGTTGTTTAGTAGCACAAAATAATTTTTACAAAGCGGGCAAGCAACGTGAGTTCATAGTTTGAGTGCCGCACGCTCAACGCAGAATGGAAATTAATAGTCGCTGCAGAGCATATCTTGTGCAATCATTCCCACACAAATGTACATAAAGTTATCTGCAATTCTGTAGAGGATTAACGTCACTTAAATTGCGAGATTCTAATCTACAAGGTTGTCTGATCGATTCCAGCTATCAACAATTATAAATTATGGTTATTAACAAGTTTTGACAGTCATGTGCAAATGAGTCTTCCCAACAGCCCTGGGACATTCCTTCCATTCGAAAACTCAATTATCAAAGAATCACCTGAAACATACACTATGGGTATGGTATGTAGGCCCTACCATACTTCAACACTATTCTACTCTACGTACACCTAGAAGGAGCTACACAGGAGCTCTACAGATAACATGGGGTCTACAGTTGCAGTGGCGGGGAAAGAATTCAATCCAGAGCAATTCTGTTAACATCTTACCTGAATTGTTGAGTTAGATTAGTTACGTTTCAGGCTAAGCGACGTGTGTACAGTTTTCATTTGCAGAGTTATTCGCCATCCGTGAAGCTCTTAAATACATTCTACATTGCCGTAGTGGTGAATACATTTTGTGTTCATATAGCATGAGCTCACTTCAAACTATCAAACTCATGTATTCAAGTCATCATTTGGTACAAGACATCCGATTCTATTTGGTAAAACTAATCACTAAGGGTTTAATTATAGAGATTTACTGGCTATCCGGACACGTGGTCATAGAGGGAAACGAACACTCTGATCGGGCTGCCTAGGAAGCTTACCAGCGTCGCGACATTGATTTTAATCTTGTTCCCGTTCCAGATGTCAAGACCGGATTTAAGCAACGATTGTTGGATTTGCGACAAGCATCTTGGATGTGGTGCAAACTAAAAAAAACGTAGTGTGATGCCTACACTGACATATAAAATTCGTCCTACTACGTCTCGATCCTTCAAATTCAAACTCGACACCTTCTCGCGGTTTGGCCCGTGAATTGGGGAGTTTCACTCCCTGAAACTAATGGCGAGCTCTGGGTCGTCGTCGGGGAACCCCTTCCCTTTGACTACCTCCACGACGGCGACGACAAAGACAACTCGGATGGATGATGACACAGACGGAGACGACCACGACGTGGGGGAACCCCTGCCCTCCCCATATGCTTGTGGCTGGTTCTGACCAGCACAGGCCTGTCCACCCTTTGTCCCCCGCGTCATCCCTTACGTCCCTCCCTTTGTCTCGATTAGCCAAGTTGCATAAATATGAGACGTAAAGCAATATTCAATATAAATTGTCTCGTCCAATTCATGCGATAACTTTTGCGCCAGTAACTTTTCAAAACTTTGGTATCAAAAAAACACTCGCGAGGAAATCGTTAGTCTAAGACTTTTTTTCAAATAAATTTTTCTCCCAGATGGACGGTCTTTTTGGTGTAGGGAGGGGGTCGAGGTTTAAAATAGGGGGGGGGGGTTGAATCATTGGACTTCTAAGCAACATGGTTATTCGATTTTAGCACACCAAAGTTAGTTAGATCGCGGTCTAAGTGCGAGTGAATGAATGAGTTTATTTTGTTTTGGGGGTGTGTGGGAAGTCAGGGCCATCGGACGTCTGGGCCTCAATGACTTCCGTTTAAAGCACATCAAAGTAAGTATGATCGCTTTCAGAGAGAGTAAATGAATGAAAGTGCAAATTTTTATATTTGGGGGAGTAACTGGTTGGGGGGGGGGGGGTAGGGCCTTTGGGTGTCCAAGCAACATCGATTTTTGGTTTTAGCACACCAAAGTTAGTAAGATCGCGTTCTAAGTACGAGCAAATGAATGTAAGTGTCTTACTCTTGAATTTTTTGGGGGTGTGGGGATTAGAATGGGGATGATTGAGTCATTCGAAATCAGCGTCGCGACGATCGTCACAAACGAATCAAGTACCCTTACATAAAAAATGCATGCATGCTACAAAAAGTACCCACCCATTGAAGAGAGAATCGTTGTTGGTCTATAACGTGTGAGCAAAAGATAAAATTTGAAAATATTGTGCTATCAGGAAGGTTAGGTCGAAGGAATCCCCATTTTCACAGTTCGTATACCCTCCATGTTATTTTCACAGTTCGTTTACCTCCATGTTATTTTCACAGTTCGTATACCTCCATGTTATTTTCACAGTTCGTATACCTCCATGTTATTTTCACAGTTCGTATACCTCCATGTTATTTTCACAGTTCGTGGGCCTTCAAATTCCAACTCGACACCTTCTCGCGGTTTGGCCCGTGAATAGGGGAGTTTCACTCCCTGAAACTAATGGCGAGCTCTGGGTTGACACAGACGGAGACGACCACGACGTGGGGGAACCCCTGCCCTCCCCATATGCTTGTGGCTGGTTCTGACCAGCACAGGCCTGTCCACCCCTTGTCCCCCCGCGTCATCCCTTACATCCTCCCTTCGTCTCGATTAGCCAAGTTGCATAAATATGAGACGTAAAGCAATATTCAATCAATCTGGGTCGTCGTCGGGGAACCCCTTCCCTTTGACTACCTTCTCGACGGCGACGACAAAGACAACATGGACGGATGATGACACAGACGGAGACGACCACGACGTGGGGGAACCCCTGCCCTCCCCATACGCTTGTGGCTGGTTCTGACCAGCACAGGCCTGTCCACCCCTTGTCCCCCCGCGTCATCCCTTACGTCCCTCCCTTCGTCTCGATTAGCCAAGTTGCATAAATATGAGACGTAAAGCAATATCCAATCAATCACAGTTCGTATACCTCCATGTTATTTTCACAGTTCTTATACCTCCATGTTACTTTCACAGTTCGTATACCTCCATGTTATTTTCACAGTTCGTATACCTCCATGTTATTTTCACAGTTCGTATACCTCCATGTATTTTCACAGTTCGTATACCTCCATGTTATTTTCACAGTTATAATATGCATATGTTATATCATATGTTATAATGTATAATATGTGTCCAACAAACAAAAAGTGTCCTTGTGTTTCTAAATCATCTTGTTGGACTAGACATTCTAGTAGGATCTACAATAGATTCATTCTAAATCATTTTCTTTGTTAATTTCTATAATCGTATGCACTCAACATTTAAAAAAGAAAATTCTCAATAGTCTAGTACCACTTTCATCATTCCTTCCACATCAATTAAATAACCATTTCGCCACCTTCCCTCCGTATAGATATTTGAATTAGAAATCGCATTGACTCAACGTTACGTCTTTAATGCATTATGTATACATTTTCGAAATCGTAATTTTTTTTTATTAATTTACAAACAAAAAAAATTACACTTTGGTTCAACATTAACAAGTTTCAATTTTGGACCATCAAAAATATCAAAAACTATACATCCTTGTTATTGGGATGTAAGGAAAAAAAAATTAAGCATTTACATTGAAATACAAAATTAAACATTAAAATTAAATATTTTCTAGACATTCTAGTATCGTGTATTTCGTTTGTACACTGGAGTGTTTGTGTCTCTGCATTACCTTATCCATTCTAGTAGGATCTACCATATCTTCATGTAAAAACAATATTCATTAATAATTTCTTATCCTCTATTTTTAAATATAGATTTATAAAAATCATCTACATTCAACAATAAAATGAAATTTCTCGATAGCCTAGTACCACATCTCCATTTTCTTGTATAAAACGTGAGACTCTTACTTCCATCGTCTAGATCCCAAAGGTTCTGTATTCAATAAAGCAACATTCTATATTAATTTGTTTCAACCCCATCAATATGTAAATGTCGCTAATATAATACAACGCCCCAATTAATGATGATGTTTATTGTCGAGGGGGTTTCAGTCTGTAAAACACCATTGTGTATTAATTGGATACCCATTCATCCCCTTTACGTATATATATTTGAATGCGAATCGACATATGCTAAACGACAACTCTTTTAAACATTCTGTAAACATTTTCGGAATCGTAATTTTTTAAAATTAATTTACATGCAATAAAATTAAATCCAAGTCGATTAAATCTACTTTAATAAAAATAGGAAATGAAATTAAATCAATGCTAGAGCACAAAAAAAAATCAATCATTGAATGCAAAGTTCAACAATTTTGAATTTTAGCGCGCTCTTTTCCATTTCTTCTCCAGTTGGTACCGCTGATAAAACTGGCTGTGGGTCGAGCTCGAATCGCGTACACATGTTGTCATGGCTGTGATTTTGTCAATGTTGTTTATATATTTTCATCAAATTTTATTTTAACAAACTATTATTCATCTAGTAAAGTGACCTTTTCGTATTTTCATCAACGTTTTGCGCTAGGACCCGGCTCATTTTATTAATCTTTCTAACATTACTGTGCGTTTGGAGTTTTTTTGATACGTCAATGTGACGTCCTAGTCCTAGGCTAGACATTTTGTAGGTTATGCATCATCTTTCTGATCCAAATGTATATCCTAGCACCAGGTCCATCATTTAATAATCTTTTTGCGTCAATATATTACTAAATTTGCAACATTGTCGTTCTTTACGGTTTAGTTTCGTGTGATACGTGCGTGTCACAACAAAGCCAGCTGATGACCTTGGGTTGACGTTGCTCGTTTACCAATGTCGCTAGGCCTAGGGCCTAGACCTAGCAACATTTCACATCATCATGTAGTATCCGATTCATCTCTTACTTGTTACATTTGATTGCGAATCTACACTAGCAAAATCAAAGCTTAAAATGGTGATTCTTGACAGTGTAGTGCCTAGTCTCGAGTTGTTTGAACAGGCCCTGGGCTACGTGCGACTCTTGGTCTATCGTCTAGCTACACCTAGGCCTAGGGTGCTAGTTCATCTTGTACCTAATTCATCCCCTTTACGTATATATATTTAATTGCGAAATGGCACATTAATAATTTAACCATTAGATGTTGAATCTTGGCCAGACATTACTTGGACCTCCTACTTGTGTGTCCTAGGCCTAGCCAGTCTAGAATGGCCCACCAGTGTTTCATTCTACATTGATTAGGTACTCATTTCATCCCCTTTACGTATATATATTTGAATGGGAAATGGCACATTGATAATTTAACCTTAAATTGGTGGTTTTTTCATCAATTCATTGTCAATGCATTTAGGTGGTCCCATTTCTGACATCTAGTCCCATGTCTACTAGGCACCCTTTTTTCTTTCTTCTACTGTATTTCGATACCCAATTCAACCACTCCTTAGGCCTATATAAATCTAAATTTGAATCGACACTAGATAATTTCTATTTTACCCTAAATTACATTGGTTTTGTCCACAGGTGTCGTCTAGGAGCCCAGTGATCAAGATTCTTCTCGTCTCTTCTTCCTCGTAACCGTGTTGGTCATCTGCGACTGATGCCTACTAGACTCTGCATGTACCAGTTGTATTGTATGTAAATAGACTATTCATGTTTAATAATTTTCAACTTGTCCTGTTTAATTTCCATGTACACATTTCACAATTTATTTCCCTCCCACTCTAGTCTTGTTTGTGTACGTCACCAACATCATATTTCGACCAACATTCAACTTTGATTTAATCTTTAAATTATGTCTATATCATGCTAGATACTTTTTAGACACGCTTTAATTTACTAATCGACTGTGATTCGATTCCCAACAACACTTTTTCAATAAATCTTGTCCAACAATACATTACAATATTCTACAGTCAATTACAATAAATACAAAAATATATTGTACACATGTTATTTATTTAACTTTTAATACATAAATTATCCTCGTCATGTTTATATACAACTTTGGTCATATTTTGCAACATTACAAATACATTTTCACTCTCGGCATTACAACACGTCTCTTATTGCCTACAGGTACGCTCTTCCAGATCGTCTTGTTCCTCCTCGTTTCCCAGGCCTTCTCGGCAACAAGCGACTCTTGCACTTCATCAACAACAACAACAACAACAACAACAACAAGTATACCTACACAACCTGCATGTATTCGAGTTATTTTGTTCAAATCATCAACTGGACTTGTTGCAAGTCAACCTTTATTTTGTGCACTGTGTACAACTAGTCCTATACATTGACCCATTCTATTGTAGTCTTTTTTTTTTTTTTGTTTTACTTTATCGGGCACCCATTTAATCCCTTGCGTGTTACATTTGAATGCGAAATGGCACACTAAATATTTTATCTCAAAATGCCTAGTTTTATAGTTGCCCATCACAGTACGTGCTCAACAACTACTTTTATCGGAAAACGAACCGAGGCGGTACAGTCGTGTAGGAGCAGGGTCCAGGGGCGGCAGCCCCGGCCGAGGGTTGGGGGGCGGGGCCCCCCAGTACGTAAACCAGTCTTTCCGTCAACATCATCATCATCATCATCATCATCATCATCATCATTCTTTTCTGGTGATATTCCTCTAAAGTTAAGCGACTTTTTCTCAAGACTCGAGACTCTACCATCCAGCGTCCTTCCGAATATTGTTGCCCTATATATACTGCGTAGCACCACCTAGGGCACCTCTACAGGCAGACAGTCTAACCCTATAGCACATGTTTAGACTACTCACATGGTCGTCGCGATATCCACTTTGCGTGTAGCAGTATCACTATCACTCATCACTGTAATATCACCACTAAATCACACGCTCCGTACGGTAGCCCAAGGACAAGTCAGTTCTAGCTGGCTGCTAACGCGGGACTGCCGGAGAACCAGCGACGCTCACTCGCAACCGAGGCACCACGCAGCGTTGCCAGATTTACAAGTAAATTTATTTTCTTCCGGGTACAAAATTATGATACAACAAAAAAGTAATGTGGGATATATTATGGTTACCCTTACCTGGTTACTACCTAGTAGTAGTACAATACAGTGGAGACAATGGCTTGTGCCCCTGCTTGTCCCCAAGGTGTCAAATGCCTGCCGCACTCGTAATATTATTAAAATTAAATCATAAAATCATAAATTTATTTTCATCTCTTGAGTTGCTATTTTTCAGTTACAACATGACGAATCAACTGTAGTATGGTAAAAAATAATAGCCTTTGGCGATAAAGCCTGTGGCGGCTGGGGCTTCGACCCAGACCCCGGAAGCGCGCCACTACAGCTCACCCCCTCAGTTTATTGCCTTGTCCCTCCTCTGCCCTCCAATCGTCTTTTGGCTTGCGCCGCCACTGGGTACAGACTGTCACATACCACCTTGACAGGGATGTAACAGTCAGTGATGTCTGCTTTTATACTTACACAAACGAATGTGTATTTTTGTTTGCGAGAAACATATTTTAATTTAGTGGTTGACAATAATTTTAGTCCGTCGAGTGCTTCATGCTGCACAACAACATTGCGGCCGGCCAACATGATGAGACTCACTGCAGAATGTCTGGGGTGGAGGCGATAGATGGAGGTAGTTGTTTAAGGTGCTCCACCCTACCCTGTTCTTCCATCGTATCGTCTCCATCGTATCGAAATTTTATCTACATTTTTGAAAACTAGATTTTTTTTTAGAAATTTTTGCCGCATAAAAATGACAAAAATTCTAACCAAATTGTACGTAAAGGGGTATGCAAGTTTCGCTATGATTTACTTGTAAATTGTACCCTCGACTACATTGTGTGTAAAGATTTTTTATTTTTTCCCCATATATTTTGTATTTTTTTAAACATTTTATTAAAAAATCAAAACTCTTTCGGTTGGTATGGACAGTTTTTGATCAGTAGGTACTTTGGATTTAAAATAGCGACGTTTAAGGTTTTGTAGGTTTGCAGTGGCAATAATTAAATGCATTGTTGTAAATGTTTTAATTGAAATTGTATCTAAAAATCGACAAAATGTAATAAAAATAAAAACTAGTCTCATAGATTGTCCTTGAATAACTTTTATTTATTTCATCGTTTAATTTTATGAATAATAAACGTATCGTAAACAAATGAAATACATTTTTAAATAAAACCCTTGATGAAAAGTTCACCTCTTGCTACTCGGTTTGGTTAAAAAAAAAAAAAAAAAATAATTTCGACATGAGCCGGCATCGAACCCCGGCCGTCTGCGCGGTACCTCGCCGTGCTATCGTCTGTGCCACGGTGGTTCTGTAAAGAATCTAGATAGTGTGTGCCATTTGAGTCACCTTTGGCGATATTCTTTGCTTGAATATTATATATTATCAAAAATTGTAGATAAAATTAAAAATGTATTAAATAAAGACAATTTCACGATTGAAACGTTTCGAAATTGTATTAAGTGTTTAAAATCGAGTAAAGAAAATCTAGTCGGTTGTCGCTTGTCTTTGTTTACGTTTCGTCTCCGTATGGATATAATTATGATTGCGAAATCAAAAATAACTGCATGCTATTAGGTAATGTGTTTTTTTTGCAATACCGTCTACATTCTACACCTGGCGGATAAATTGCAAACTATTTGTGCGACAGCCAAAACCTGGCGGAAATCTAGCGTACCTCGAAATAAATAAAAAAAACTAATTTATTAAACAACAACAACAACAAGAAATAAAAATAAAATCTTGTTGAAACGATACATTGTCGAGTGGGCAGTGGGAAAAATGTAAACAAGGCCAAAAACTGTGCGTCATGTTTTAAACTCTTGGAATGCACTTTCTTGTTCTATTAAACTGTAGATGATGCTCGTAATTAATTAAATAAACAATTTTAAACTATAATCATCATTATGCCATAATAAAAATTAAAAACAAAAACATCAAATGTATCCCTAGTAGGACAAAAAACACGAAGTCGTGGACACAGTAACATTGGCACGGTTGGTAACGTCATTGGCTGTGGAGCACAAGTGGACATAAATTAACCGAGTTTGAATCCACAATGACTAAATTTTTTTTACATTTTTTTTTGTTTACATTTATAGAATCTAATTGTGAATCAACAATGCCTCAACTACATGTGGTGGCGAAATGTGTTTTACATTTTTAAAAATGTAAATTTTATTTAGAAATTTTCATTATTTTTTAGTGAATGACCTATGGTTTTTATGTCGCCAATCGACGTGTCGGCTCATTTCCTTCAGATTGGTGTGCCACACACCTACGTAGCTCTTGTCGTTTAAAAGATGTCGCACTTTGAGTAAACTCGTGTTGCCCGACCCGGAGGCTATGCTCGGTCCTCGGTACATCCGACGCCGAAAGGTTTCCGACTCGAGTCCCACCGACGTGCCGTCTACGAGTGGCGCCAGATTTACGATTTTTTGCATACACTTTGAAAACATTCTTACCGGCTAATTGTCGTCACTACCAGGGCCCGGGCCTCATAGAGCCTCAGGGTTGAGATTTTTATAAAAGGCGTGTGTCTTGACCTACCTCCCGCCGCGGTGCAGTTGCCACGGACCCATAACCGACGTCCAGAGACACGGGCGTCGCGACGCCTAGGGCCTAGGCTTTTAAAGGTTTGGGGTCCGAGTCCGCGGAGTACCTCAAGGTTCAATTCTGGGACCACTCTTTTTCATTGTATTCATGAATGACCTACCTGTGAACATACTAGAGTCTGAAATGTTCGCTGACGATACTACCTTTGTAGTTAAAGACGTTTCAAATGATGCTGTCTTCCTAAAGTCGGAAGAAAAGGTAAAAATTGCCACTATATGGTTTAAAGACAATGAACTCATACTAAACTCATTAAAAACAAAGTTTATAAAATTTCAATCATGTCACAGCCAAAACGCTCACGCTCTCACAACTATTCAAAATACCGAAGATAACGCAATTATCAATCAAGCTGAAAATACCGGATTCCTAGGCATAACCATAGACCAACACCTAAATTGGAACCAACATTGTTTAAATTTAGCAAAAAAGCTAAACTCAGCAATCTTTTCATTAAAATCAGTCAAAATACAGACAAACACAAAAATAGCTAAACTGACTTATTTTGCAAACTTTGAATCCCACATGCGCTATGGCATCGAATTCTGGGGGAACTCTACTTCTGCCAACAAAATTTTCTGTCTCCAGAAAAAAGCATTACGTGATATTCTTAGCCTGGTTCAATCTAAAGATACCTACATTAAACCACACTGTAAAATACATTTTATAAAACAAAAAAAGCTTACCTTTTACAGTATGTACATACTACAGTCCCTTCTGGCAACAAAGAAAAACTTTAACAATGCTATGTTAAATAACGCCATTCACCAACACAACACCAGACAAAATGAAAACATTCATGAAGACTTTCATAATAAGAAAATAACCCAACAAAATTCTTCACACATACATATAAAACTTTTTAACAAACTTCCATTAACATTAAGAAACCTAACCAACCTAGATAGATTTAAGCAAAAAATCAAAAGTATACTTCTAAAAAAAGCATACTACTCAATTGCTGAATACCTTCAAGATACAGACTTCTCACTCTGAATTCAATCTATAGGGTTGAGTTAATCAAATGAAATCAAATTTATAAAAAAAGGAAACCTAGACCTAACACTGGTAGGCCTACCTAATTTATCCCACATTGTTATCTAAGTCATCTGATTTATGTTATTATAATGCTGCATGAATTATAACATATACAATTTGAGTGGATTCTGTTGTGTTGTGTCAAATGCATTAAGTTTACACATGGCCTATGACAGTTTAGTCATGTTTAGTCAGATGACAAAAAAATTTTAATATATGCCTAATGTAGACTTTTGTATAGACCTTTATGATATATTTATATCTAATTTATTATCTTATTGTGTTATTTAATTAATTTTAGATTCTTTCCATAAACCCTACTAAAACAGGTACAGCACCGTGCCTATGGGTATTTAAAAATATACCATGTATATACATGTACATTTTATGTGGAAATAAAGCAATTATTATTATTATTATTTTGTATAATGACTACGCTCGTGTGACGTGAATAAACAACACTGCGTCGGTCCACGGTCGTCGTTTTTGTGACGCCAATCTATATTTTATTTGTCAGAGGCGAGGGTTGAGATTTATAAACACATTGACAAAATTGTCACTAGTCCAAACGTTCGCCTTGTATCTACCACACCGGCTTGAAACCATTACGTAAAGATATTTGATTGGGATTTAGCATTTGCCAACCGGCGAAGTCGTGGCCAAATTCCATCTACATTTTTGAAAACGTAATTTTTTTTTAGAAATTTTCATCGCATAAAAATGACAAAAAAATCTATCCAGAGGTGTATCCCAGTCGGACAATTTTCCATATGGATATCTAAATGGGAAATCGCATTTGCCAAATCAAACGTTCAATCGACATTTTCAACGACTTTTTGAAAATTAAATTTTTTTAAAAAAATTTCCACATCGACAAAGACTGTCGTAGTGTCGCTGTAGAAAATTTAAATTGTACACGTCCTTGGTGAATTTATATAAATGCCAATGTAAAACGTCTATATAGTCTGCAATATATTATATAAAATGAAATACTTTATTAGCTCAATAAAATTCCAACTGTATGAAAATTAAACTTTTAATTTATCATCATCATTATCCATCGCCGTTTCCTGCTTCTGGCAGGGTCGGCTTGGGTTTCGCGACCAAATTCTTCCACTTTTTTCTATCCTCCCTCAATCGTCGTGTCTCTGTTACATTCTTTCAGCTCTCTCCTCTAGTATGGTCTCCTTCCATCTCTTCCGTGGTCTCCCCCGTCTTCTTCTTCTTCTTCTTCTTCTTCTTCCTCTTGTCGTACATCCCTATCCCACACCAGGCCTTTTACGCACTGGTAGTAGTTGCTGGCCTTTTGGATTCTGTTGGTGATTTCCTTTTTCATCTTTTCGCTTGCCATTATTTCACTTTGTAGATATCCAAAACTCTCCACCACATCACACTCTTATTCATGCCGGCCTCTTCAATGTGCCTCTTCCACAGGTCTGTGTACCTCTAGAGTACCTCCTCATGCTCCGCGACCATGCCACGAAATCATTGGCAAACAGCATGACCTCTACCTCTTTCGTTCCCTCCATCTTTACCTTGTTGTGGATGTCATCAATCACTATTACAATTAGCAGTGGTGACAGCACACTTTTATGCAAACTGTGTTATTTGGTACCACCCAGACAGCCCAAACTGTGTGTGTGTGACATAGTAAAGTGATCCCCCTGTAGTTGTTACACTTTTTTCCCTCACCCTTCTTGTATATTGGTACAATCACTCCTTTCTCCCAATCTCTCGGCCGGCACCTTCTTTTCCCTCCATACCACTCTAATCACTCTGTATAGCCAATGCATAGCAACTGGGCTGGGCCCCCAGCTTTCATCGTTTCCACCACCAGTTTGCCAACAGCTCCTTCAGTCTTTTCATTCGTCATCCTTTTTAATGCCGTCTCCACTTCTTGTCCATTCTCATCTTCTTCTTCCGCCACCCCTTCCGACTCTACATCTCTGCCTTCTGCATCTGCTCCCGCATTCGGCAATTGATTGAAATTCTCTGCAAGTTTCCTTAATCTCCTCTGCATCTGTAACGAGTCTCTCCGAGTCATCCGTTGGGTACCTTTGTCCCCCTCTTTCCTTCCTCTTGCTCTTTACTATGCCATACAGCATCTTTTATAGTTTCCTTCTCCAGTTTCTCTCTTTTCATCTGTTTTCTCCATGTTTTATTTTTCGGTTGTACACTCTCCTTTACTTTGTCGTTCCACCGCGGCTAATTACCATCTCTTTTCTCTCATCACACTTGTCTTTCCACACTTTTCCATAAACTTGCCAAAGAGATGAAAAAATACAATCACACACAATTTACAATACAATAAATTCTTAAAAGATGAAATCTACTACTCTACAAGGGAAACATCCAGAGTACAACCTGTGGCCAAGTACGCCTATTGCCAGATTTTTTTTCATGTATAACAACATTTTAATCACATTGTAAATATATTCATCATGTAGAAAGTATAAAACATGTATTCCCATAGATTGACTTGATTATTTTTAAATTAAATTTTATAAATAATAAACGTGACGTAAACAATTTTAAGACATTTTTAAATGAAAACCTTTGCATATAAAGTTTTCTCTGCGTCTTCGTCGTTTGATCTCTCGGACACCGCGTCCTCGTCGTCACTTTCCACCTCTTGGATGGAGCCAAGGGGTTCGTTAGTTAAGACTCCTCTGCGATCATCGTTATCAACAGAATCAGGCTCCTCATAGTCGAGTTCCTCATCGAAATCTGACGACTCTTCGAGGGTGACGAGGAGAGTGACCGTTTCCGTCGAACCGGCGTCGCTTTCTGTTCGTTCTCGGAGTCTGAGCTGTCATTGTCTTCCGTATCGTCCGTTAATCCCAATGCGGACTGCCTGGTACGACTGGGGCCATCAAATTCCAACTCGCAACCTTTTCGTGGTTTGGCCCGTGATAAAGGGAGTTCTTCTCCCTGGCGAGCTCTGGGTCGTCGTCGGGGAACTCCTTCCCTTTGACTACCTCCCCGACGGCTTCGACAATGACAACACGGACGGATGATGACACAAGACGGAGACGACCACGACGTGGGGGAACCCCTGCCCTCCCCATACGCTTTTGGGCTGGTTCTGACCAGCACAGGCCTGTCCACACCTTGTACCCCCGCGTCATCTCTAACGTCCCTCCGTTTGTCTCGATTAGCCAAGTTGCATAAATATGAGACGTTAAGCAATATCCAATCTGATTTTGTTTTTAAATTATCGTGCCTCACTACTAGACTGCCTCACAGAAACTCCTGAATACTTTTTTCAATACTATAAATATGCTTTTCTATATAAGTAATTTTCTTTTCTTTAATCTTATCCTTAATTTTTTATAATTTAATCTTTAGATGTCTGTTCTGCAGACCCTTC